>JAMZAV010015170.1:0-20631 GCA_024449915.1 Sweltsa coloradensis | reverse complement strand
TTTTACCCCCCCAATTACCCCCTTTCCCCTAAATTTCTTTTCTTTTTTCCCATTGTTAACATTTTTTTAAATATGGCTTTTTTTCCTTAAGAAAAGTAACTTTACCGCACATTTTTCCCGAAGAAATTTTTGGGCCGAGTGATATGAAACCAAATCAGGGCCTCCAATTTAAATTGATGAGAAAAGTGAGCATGGGGGGGAAATTTTGTTTTGGAACGACTGAAATAAACCAACCGAGAACCCCCTTTGGAACCAAAAAATAATATCCTCATAGTTGCCAGAATCGGAAATGGCATTATCACCTTTTCCCGGGGGGTATATGTACGTATTTATAGTTAAAAAAATATCACAACCTTTAGATCAAAAAATGTTTTTCAAAGTACTCCTGCAAACATTTTTAAAAACTTTGCACTTTGGTTTCCCCCAAACAGCAGCAGCGGGCCATTTATTCCCATTCCACAATATTTTTTCTATTTGAAAAAACGACAAACCCCCAAAAAAATTTTCCCTTTTTTCCATAAAATAGCAAACTTCGAGTTATGTATTTTCCGTATCTTCAAAAAAATCCCAACCTAACAAAAACATTCTATCATTTTACAAACACTGTCTAATTCAATCCCCTTCCCTTAGAATCGGTTACCCATCTCCCCCTTTTTATTTTCCAGAAAACTCTCCTTCTGAAAATCGCTGTACTTTGTCTAGGGTTTTTTATGTTTATCTTTATAAATATTTCTTACTTCTATGTTGTTTATGTTCCAATTTAAGGGCTTTCAATCACAAGCATTTAAATAGCCTCCCTACCATGTCATTCATAAAATATTAACATAAAAAAAAACCTGTGGAAATTTCCTTAATCATTTAAGACTTATTTTTCCCAAAAAAAAACAAATTTGTAATTTGGCCCATAGTTTTTTTATATTTTTTATATTTTTTTTTTATTTAATAAGCATTTTAAAAATTTTAACATAACCAAAAACTAAAAAATTCAATGCATATTATTGTTATTGAAAAATTTCCCACGCCAAAAAAAGAAAAAAATAGTTTTATGCTACTTTAGTTTATTAAAAAAAAAAAATTTTTAAATATTTTTATTTTTAAATTTTTAAATTTGTTAGTAAGACATAATGACCTAATTTGTGTATGTTTAAAGCAAGACTGAAAAAAAACATCATATACTGAAAGCGATGTTTTGAATTATGTATAACCAGTGGCGACCCAGCTAAAGTGGTGATAAAAACGATACCCAGCATGCTGGGGAGTTTACGTCGACGTGTTGAATACTCCAACCGTACTCCAATTGCGATGAAATTTTTGTAGAGGCCTTCGAAATCTCTAACTTAAACTGCAACGTTTTTGAGCGCAATAAAAAGTTATTTTCTCATGAAAACGCAATTTTAAACGTATTTTTTCGATTTAAAAAAATTCTTCACTCTTAACCTAACCTACATGCTTTATCGATTGTAATGATGTTTTCAAAGTACCTTAATTTGATGAATTAATACATTCATGTAAAATTTGACCGTAATCGAAATATTATTTCTTATGAAATCCATTTTTCGATTTTTTCGATTTTTATAATTTCTTTGACTTATAACACCTACATGCTATATCCGATTGTAATGATTTTTTCAAAGAACCTTAATTTTGTGAATTAATGAATTCATGTGAAATTTGAGTGCAATCAAAAATTGTTTCTCATGATAATCGCAATTTTACGTAATTTTTTTCGAATTTAAAATTCCTTCGACTTATAACACACACATACATGCTTATACATGCCCCATCCGATTGTAATGATTGTTTCACAGAACCTTGATGTTATGGATTAATATATTCGTATGAAATTTGAGTGTAATCAAAAAATTATTTCTCATAAAAATCGCAATTTTACCCTTTTTTCGTTTTTAAAAAATTACGCTCATCCAACAACACGCCTGATTTAGCGTTTGCGAATCTTTCTAGTATAAAATAAAGTATCTATTGGTGTACTCGGCGTTGAGTCGGCATTGAAGATAGCCTCTCCATCTTCTTCTCTTTTGACTCATCTCTTCCAGTTCTACCAATCAAAAATCCTTCTTGCTGTTTCCACATATTTCGTCACACTATCCTTCCATATTTTGTCGTACGGTATGCTATTTCAAAATATTTTAGATGCTGTTAAAAGTTTTTTTAAAATATTTTTATTCAGCTTCAAAAGATTTCAGAATATTATACAATTCCAAAAATGTATTAAAACAAGACTGAAACACATATTATTTGTACTAAAAGCAAGGAATAAATAATATAGTTGTATACTTACCAGTGGCGACCACAGCTAGAGCATTGAGAATCAGATACAACATGCTGGTAGTTTAAGTCGATAAGATCTGAGCAGATTTATACAAGTGATGAGAGTTGGTTAGTGCCACGAGGTCACGCCCTCTTGCATTGCATGCATACACTGATAAAATAAGACTTCCCTTGGCATGGCAATGCATGTCAGCGGGTTGTGTAATTGTTTGTTGTAAATTGTTCGTTGAATAACAAAAAGCTAAAGTTCAATTTGATAAACAAAGAATCGATTAACAACGCAAGATGGCAGCCCCCAAGTGGCTCTTAAATAATATTGTTTGTCTATTATATTATAGTGCACTGAAACAGATGACTATTTTTCTATTTGTCGTATGACGTTTAAATTTGTCTAAAATACCATCATAATGATATAAAAAGATGTCCATTAAATCAAAAATTGTATGTAAATAAGACCAACGATATGGCTACATACATAAATACAGAGGCTTATTGGGTCCCTAAATTATGTCAATGTTCAGGTGGTCGCGTCAGCCAAAAAGGTTGAGAACCACCGACCGATTTAATTGAACGAGTGAGCGTAGCGAACGTAGTGATTTCCATTCGACTTAAACGGGCCCTAATTGTTTTTCCTTTTGGGGGGTGGTGTTGTGTTTTTTGTGTTTTTTGTGTGTACGTTGAAAATCAGCCGAATCGTTGAACAGATTGCGCTAAAATTTTAAACAGACATCCGGTGATTTTATTGAAAACTGCTACAAAACCCAGCAAAAATTCATTGCGATTTAAACTACAAAAAATGATAACTAAAAAATAGACTTCCAAGTAAAAAATTTTTTAACGACAATGTTTAGGTTTTTGAAAAGATATTTTTTGTTTGTTTTTCGCCTGGCCGGAAATGCCGGCCCATGCAAGGTCTGTCGTATTTGGGAGTAAAGGAAAACCCCAAATTCCGCTCGTAGATTGAGAAAACCCTTGCAATATTTTCACGTATTTCCCCCTACTGACTATGTTTTCCATAGTGGGGCCCTTTTCCCACAGATGATGGACTACACTGCTTATATGCATTTAAAAACATTTTTAAATTTATTTTTAAATACAATCTAGAAATTAAAAAAATCTTTCCCGCCCAGGGGTTTAAAACCCTTTTTTCACATTTCGGCTACAAGGGCCCTTTTAAACCCAAACTCGACTAGGAAACCCCCTAATTTTAAGTTAAAACGAGTGAGCGAGTATGTGGTAGTCCCCGGGGAACATTTGCTTTTAATTTTGAAATTATATTCGTAAAATAATAGTTTTTTTAAAGTTTAGTTGGCATACGGGGACGGGCGCGTCAATTTAAAGGTCATAATGCGCCTCTCAACTATGATAGGCTAGGTGGGCCCCCTAAGGGGAGAAAAGAATGAATCGGGGTAAAATGTTTTAGATTTTTAAAAAAATATTTTTTGTTTGTTTTTCGCCTGGCGTAAAATGCGTGCCCATGCAAGTCTGTCGAATGTTGCACGTCAATTGTACCCCCAAATTCCCCTCGAGATTGAGTAAACCTTGCAAATTTTCCGTATTTCGTACTGGTATGTTCCATAGTAGGCCCAAATTCCACAGATGATGGACTAACTGGTTTATATGCAATTTCAAAACTGTTTAATTTTTTTTAAATACATCTAGAAATTAAAAAATTTTCCGACCAGGGGTTGAACCCACTTCTTTTCACATTTGTCTAAAGGGGCCTTACCCAAACTAGACCGGGGAAACGCCAAAGTCTATTAGAGATGGCGAGTCATGTGGTGAGTACCCGGAAAATTTGATAATTATATTCGTATAAATAAAGTTAGGCCTTAGAATAAAATGGCGGTCATTTCTTTACTTGGTTTTATTCTCATTCCGATCGGTATCTACCTTTGTACAAACATTGCTCCTAATTTCAAATCAAAATGATGAGAATGGGCCCTAATCCACATTTTTGGACACTTTAGACGGTCCTGGCTTAAGTAATCAGGGGCCACAAAAAATGAGCAACACACAAAACGATAATGCCTTTAAAAAAAAAAATCTTTCATTCCCCCTTTTTTATATTTGATCATTCTTTTTAAACCCTTTTTTTATTTGTTATAAAATTTTCTGATTTTTTAAAATGCATTTTTTTAATATTACAATTAATGAAATTTTAAACACTCCCACTTGTAAATAAAGAAAACAACTTTGTAACGATATTTTCGAAGACATTCAGTCCTTTTCAACTGGTTTAATGACTTGTTACAAACTTAAAAGTTGTTTTCTTCTTTTTTTTCTCTTGTTTTTTACTTTAATGATTCATTGTTGTGTCTGCATCTAGAAATTAAATTTTTTTTTTAGTTGTCCTCCTTTTGGAAAATCAGTTTTATAAAAATAGGATAGACGTAAATAAATAAATAAAATAAATAAATAAATGAAAAATAAATAAAAAAGTATTTGTGCATCTACAGAAAAAACTCTTGAAAGATACAGATTCAAAACCCACTGGACACAGAATTTAAAATAAATTTAAAATAATATTTTTTAATGAATGCAAAATTAGGGTTTTAGATAATATTGTTTAGTAAACAGTTCCTTTTTCACCAAATAAGGGACTTGAAAAAAATATAAATTTTAATAACAGGAAATTTCGCAAACGCTTTTTCCGGCGCGTTTTTTGGATGAAGAAATTTTTAAAACAAAAAACGTAAATTGTTTTTTCGGAAATTAGGTTTTGGGGGGTTTACCCCAAAATTTTCACAAATATAAATAAGTCATAAAATAAGGTCCTGTAAAAAATCTTGCAGCAAATAAAAGCATGTAGGGTGTTTCTAAAAAAATTGTAAAATAAAAAAAATCAAAAAATTTGAATTTCATGAAAATAAATTTTTTGATCGGCAAAAATTTTTACACGAAATATTTTTCATAAAATTAATGTTTTTTTAAAAAATTTTTCCCAAATCAAAAAAAGCAGGGGTGGAAAAAGTGGGAAAATTAAAAAAAAAAAACATCGTAAAATTGTGATTTTATGAAAAATTTTTTTTGTTACGCTCAAATTTTTCACACGAATTCTTCTTCATAAATAAAGGTTCTTAAAAAACATAACAATCGAATAAAGCATGTATAGGTTTTTATAATCGAAAAAATTTTCTTAAAAAAAACGAAAAAAATGTAACATTCAAAATTTTCGGGAAAAATAATTTTTTGTTTGCGTTTAAAAACCGTGGCAGTTCTAAGTTCAGAGTTTTGAAGGCCCCCAACAAAATTTTATCGCAATGTAGACGGTTTTTTTCGGAATCGTGCTAACGACACAAAAATACAAAAAAAAAGGAAAAAAAAAAAATTTTTCATTTTTCCGGAAGAAGAAGAAGAAAAAGAAGAGAAAAGAATTTTCTTCGTTCCTCCTTGCGAGTTGTTAAATTTTCTAGAAAAAGCTTAATCCCCCGCGTTGTTGGAGAGCGTAATTGTGCTTGACTCCATGTTTTATGCGGATTTTCGTTGGTCTTTAAAAAACCCCTTACTAAGTTGAAGATTTTTTTTAAATTAAATTAAATTAAAAAAAAATTACTTAAAATTTTTAATTTTTTTTAATAAATCTAAAAAAAAGGAAAAATCTTAATATTTAAATTTCATAAAAATAATTTTTTTTTCCGATTGCGCACTATTTTACACGAATATATTATTTTAAAAATTGGGTTTTTAAAAATCATTACAATGGTTTTTAAGCATGTAGGTTTATAACCCCCCCCCCAAATAATTGTTTTTGAAAAAGAAAAAAAGTAAAATTTCGATTTTTTTTTGGAAATAGTTTTTTTTATTTCGCCAAAATTTTACGGAATACCTAATTCATAAAATTTGGTTCTGGAAAAAATCATTTTAAATGGGGGAAAACAGTAGGTGTTAAAAAGCCCAAGAAATTTTGTAAAAATCGAAAAAAATCGTAAAAAATTTTCGATTTTTCCCCCGAGAAATAATTTTTTCATTTGCGCTCAAAAAAATGGCAGCTCTTCGTTCAGAGATTTTTGAAGGCCCCCATAACATTTCATCGCAATTGAGTATCGGTTTTGGGCCGGATCGTGTTTTAACGACCACAAAAACAGAAAAAAAAAAAAACATTCCCGGGTTTTTTTTTCCCCTGTAGTGAAAAAGGAAACTTCCTTTGCTCATCCAATTAACTTATTTTTGACAAAATAAAAAAATGAATGTGATATTCTTCTGACAAAAAACGTCACGAATTTCACTATTTTGTGTTTTTTTAAAAAAAAAAAAAATTTGATAATTGCAATTTATCACTAAATAATTTCTAATTGGCCAAAACCTCCATGACATCGTTTAAAAAACATTTTTAGTTTTAAAATAATTCAATTTAAATTTTCTGCTCGTACTTGGTCAATTTAACATCCTCATAATAAATAGTTTTTAGGAATTTTAACATTGTCAGAAAAATATTAAGCCATTTCTTTTTAATTTAAAATGTATAAAAATACCGTCCCTTATCAAATAGGTCATAAAATACATGGTTTTGAAAAAATACAACACATTACAATGTGAAGTTTGGAAATCAATACCAAAGCTTCAAAGGGATTTATATTTTTTATTTCTATGTTGTTTTGTGTAAAATAGCTACTGCACTAAAAGAAACATAGGTTATAGAATTTTTTATTTAAAGTAAACCAAAAAGATAAAATGGGGAAATATGTAATTTTCTGTTTTTTTTTAATGGAGCCAACTTACAAGCCCCCAAACAGTAAAACGGTGGCAGTTGGTAAGGGGTTGCCCGTTGTCCCTTCAGGACAAGCGCAGGTAGGAGAAGGTTGGGAAAGGTGCAAGGGGCCCCTCTCCACAAACCCCCAAAACACGGATCATAACACTTGTAACCCGGGGCAGCGTGGGGCCCTTTGGGGCAGTCCCGGGTTTTCCAAACCCTCAGGAAACATCCCCTTGTGTGGGTTTTCCGGCCGTAAAGGGGAATAACAAAGGCACGTGGCCCTTTATCGCACTGAGCGTTTTTTGGACCGCAGGTGTTTTCACAAGGTCGTCTGTTCCAGCTGGGCTGACACACGTGAAAAAAAGCATTACAAATAGTAACCCACACTTAAACACCTCCAAATTTTATCAACAAGACCCAAACCAAATCCATCACATTTTAGTAAAACTAGGTCGCGCGTTTAAAGCTTTTTATAAAAGACTGTTGAACCCTTGCGTATTTGGTTTATTTTTGCATATTTTCCCGACCTTTTTAATGCAGTTTCTTTTTGGGGGGGGGATTTAAAAATTCACACTCACATTTTTTCACTTTTCATTCAGGGTGGGTACACCCCCTTTCATAAAAATCCCAGAACACAACTCCTGTTGTACTGAGGACATGATTGACATATGGGCCCAGCAAAGTTAGGCCTATCTGTGTGTTACTTACGCAGAGATGGTACTTCTCTGATATAGACCCCGTACATTACTATCCACAAGTTAAAAAAAATTAGATTTTTATAAATTTTGTCCAAGCGACACAAAAATTTTTATAATGGGGGGTTTACCAGATTCTGATTCCCGAAAATTGCATGATACCAGAGCCAAATAAATTAAAAAATGTATATTTTTAGATTAAAATAGTCAATCGATAAACATTTAAATTTTTTGAGTACCGGTAACACATAATTTTGGAATCATTACCTGAAATTATCCCTCCAATAAATACAATAATTATTTATAATTATTTACACAAACAAATTGTATTATTTAACTTTGTCATAATACAGAAAAAGATTGTTTAATAATTTTTTTACTAAAGCAAGACTGAGAGTAATACATGTACTGAAAGCGATGTTATGAAATTTAAAGACAAACCCCGGGGGCGACCACAGCTAGAGCGGTGAGAATCAGAAGCTGCATTGTTTTGGAACAAGTCGATCTGTTGAATACTTGACCAGAACTGAGATGGGCCCGAGTTGGTTACTGTCCACAAGGGACAAGGGCCGCTCTCTTGTCCCTTGATATCTGTACGTATACGCTGATAAAAAAAAACGCGTCTTTTAAAAACACGGCACGCTAAAAATAATTTTCCAATTATTGTTTGTTTTTAAAAAAATTTTTAAAATTTTTCTTCTTATTACAAAAAGAGAGAGCTCAATTTTTATGAATATATCTGTCTACAACCCAAGATGGGTGCCATATTGGGTCTTAAAATAATAGGGGCCATAGCAAGATATCGATTTTTAAAAACCGTATCAAAAAAAAGAAATTTATAAAAAATAATCAAAAATTAACTTAAAAATCTAGAACAAATAAGAAGATAAAAAAATTTTTTAATTCAAGAAATAGAAGCGTATAAAAAAAATTTCATGCCCAAAAAAAATTTGGGCGACTTCTTCAAAAATTTTGGGTTTTGCTGCTAAGGGTGGAGGTGCCGGGTAGCCTACAATCAGGTAATTTATTTGTCCAATTAATACATATATATATAACTGTATTGTATAATGCCCAATAAACTATATTTTATTTTTTTTTCTTCTGATTTTTCAGAAGGGTGGGGTGCCGGGCATACAACGCGGGTGTGAGCACATCTTTTTCTTATTGGCGATATCTATTAAAAATAGGCCCTTTCTGGCCACACATTAGTTGGAGGACTATCTTCTTTTTTTCCCCTATTCTTTTTTGTTTTTTATTTATTTTAAAACAAAATAAAAAATTTGATAATATCAATATTAACATTTCGTGTGATGTCGATAATTGAATTCTTTCATTAAATTTTGACGATGATGGTGATAGACCCCTAAAAGGACATTAAAAAAAATTTTTGCGGGATTCGAGCCCACTTTTGTGAGCCATCCCTTTCGGACCAGCGCCCATTGTATTTATTTAATAGTCTTGATTTGTAAATCTTTTTTTTTTTTTTTTAATGAATAAAAGCCCTTAAAAAAATAAATATAGATGATTTATAGCAGTAAAAAAATTTCAATTAATATATTATTGTTTCCTTTTTACTACCAAGCCAAAAAATTATAGTAATAAATATTGTCGCAAAATAGCCAACAAAAAAATTAAAAAAATAAAATCAAACAAAATCCAATTTTGAAAAAAACAAACAAAAAATTCCTGTCACTCAAAGTCAAACAGCAGCTGTTGAGAAAAAAAAATTTAAACCAAACCCTTAGAAGAGTGCGCCGGTCTAGCTCAATCATAGTCTTGCCAAAACCTGAAGTTTAATTTTAAGAAAACTGAAATAAAATATTAGGGGACGCCCAGAAAACGAAAGGTTAACAAAAAATTTAAAAAAACCCCAAATTTCAAAAAAAATTATAATAAATCAAATCAAGTTATGTTACATTACAATTAAAAAAACATTTTTATAAATTCTCAAAATTTCCCCCCAATAATGTTCTCATTAATAAAAAAGTTCTAATTAAAAATTCTCAAAATAAAAAGTTAGCCAGCCATTTTTAAAATTTTGTTCGTGAAAGAAAGTTTTTTTTTACCGGTTATCGCGATTCGTAGATTTGTGATTTTGACCGGGTTTCCGGGGGTCAAGTTCTCCCCCAAGTTCCTATTTTATTTATTTTTTCAACTGGACACAAATAAGCCTAGGCCTTTTTAATTGTGCGTTATAACATAATAATTACTAACTAACTTATAAAATTTTAAACCAAACCCAAGTTCTCCCCCATTTTCCAAGTTCCAAAACCCAAACGTTCCAATTCCAAATTCTCGCCCAAGTTCCTGGTTATCCGCCCGTCAGACCCCCAAACCCGGACGTGAAGTTCCCAGAGACCAAAAAGTGTTTTTCTGAAGAATCCTTCTCTCTGCTCGCGTTCATTTCGATGATGATTCTGTGACGTATCACGGAAATTGAGTGTTTTTTGGCTTAGTCTATTACGCCCTGGGATTAGGCAGAAGTGGGGGTATTTTTTCGGTCCCACGGTTCAAAAAAACGTGACGAGTTGCATGATGAAATCAGATGTTTATTGATACCAACCATTAAAAAGAGCATAGAAATCACCACAAGTCACCCGGGATTGTCTTTCCCGTCGGAGATTTTGCACGCACGTGCAAGTTGTGTTGCGCAAATGTTGAGAAAGTATGTTTCCAACTCCACAAGCTATTTTTACTCAGAATGCCAATTTTCGGGTGCACTTGGAAAATGTAGCGCAGTGAACGATAAGACTTCCATTCCCGCACAAAGATTACGACTGTGACATATTTTTTGATTCCTGCCACAAGTACACGGACTTTTGATTATAATCCCCGCGGGGCCATGACGCGCGGATACGAGCAAAACCTATCATTATTTATTACGTGGGCGATAAATTTCATAACACAAAAAAATGAAAATTATTGGCTGAAATAGTTTATAATTTTTTAAATGTTTTAATTATTCAAAAAATTATACAATTTGAAAGGGGGGAACAAATTTAATATTTAAATATCTTTAAATTGTCTCAATCAGACCAAAAGTTAAAATATCCCCTCTAAGGGGGCAGAAAAAATTGAATATAGTGAAAATTTTGAAGTTCTTCCTAAGTTTTTAAAATTTAAATTTTCTTTAAAGTTTTTAAAAGTATTTTTTTTTCACAAGCATTTTTTATGTTTTGAATGAAATGATGTGGGGGTTATTTACCACTTGTTTTGAAATAATATTTAGTTTCAACATAGTTTTTAAAAGAAAATTCAAAATAAATCAGTTTTTATCATGTTTACTTTGATTTTTTTTTTTATGAATAAATTTTGCAACATAGCAATGAAAAAATATTAAAAATTGTTATTTAGGTACATGACACCACAAAGATCGGGAAAATTTGAATAAAAAAGAGAAAGGATGGTTGAGGAATACAAGTTAAAAAGGCATCATCAAACCAACACAGTCTTTTAAACTGAACTAGTTAGTCTGCTATCACCCCACCCCTCGAAAAATTAAACAATTGAAAAAACGAAAATAAATCAGCTACGTTTTTTGTCGAAAAAAATTAAATTATCAATCAAGTTTTTTATAAATCAAATATCCGAAGCTTTGCAAACCCCGATGCCTTCCATCTAACCGCGGGGTTAAACTTGTATCGTCCACAAAATTATTCTCTATTGAGATAAATCAATCAAAATTTTAATCAATTTTACAATTTTTAAATTGCACAATGGAAAATTTTCCAAAAATAAAAAAAAAATTAAGTTTACAAGTTATGTTTGCGATCAAAATTATTCAGCATTCGTTGTTTTAAACATAGGTAAAATAACAATACAAAAATCAGCTGTAGAAAACAACAGGTATGATATGATGATACGAAAAAAATATTTTAGTAACCGTAGTTATGTCCCGGTCTTTACAAGGAAAACCGCCGCTCTTCGCTTAAAATTAAAATTTAAATTCATGGGTTCGATTTTTCCAGACAAAATTTCAAAATTTTCAACGTTAATTTGGTATGCCCATCCTGTACTAAGTTTCGTTTGACAAAAAATCTAAATCCATCAAATCCCCCCAGGAAAGAAGTACTGACTCCAAATTCCGCTTACACGTGTTCCCGTTTGTTTTGTCAAATAATTATTGTGGTTTTTATTTAAAACCCCCCCATCACTCGCTTGCTGTTCTATCCGCCTCCCTAAATGTTTAACCCAGGTATAAAGCACCAGAACATATCTAATAAAGATTTTACTCGTAAAAAAAATTACATCCTAAAAAAATTTAAAAAAACCCCAAAAAAAAATATTATAACCAACAAACCCTATCAGGAAAACTGTTACAAAAAGGCGTAATACATTTTACAGCTCACAATATTACACGATGACAAAAAAAAATTTTTAATTATGCCGATTACAAAAGGTTTGTTTAAATTAAAGGTTGATTAAATATTGTTCCCCAATAGGGTCTCCTCTCTTTTTGTAAGCACATTGAAAATTGTCCCCTATCCTTTCATTGGGAAGGGTTTTGTTTTTAAATGTGAATAGTTTTATTGTTGTAACAAAAAAGTCCCGGCCAAAAAATTAAAATAGAAAAAATTTGAACTGCCCACAGTTCAATCCCCCCCCATCCTCATCTGTCTCTGGTTTCATATATTTAAAAATTTATAAAAATTTTATTTTTTAGCTCTATCCAATATCACCAAAAAAAGTCAAATTATTATTTTTAAAAATTATTTATTAAATTTTACTAACCCAAAAATGTGTCAAAAAAAAAATATGGTAAAACACAAGGTTGCAAAAACAAGGTAACGTCAAGTTCAAGTTTAAATTCACTTTCAAATATTAAAAAAATTTTTAAAATTGTTCGGGTAAAATTTCCCACGAAGGTTTGGTTCAAAACCAAAAATATGTCAAGATATTTTATTATCGGTTTCTCGAACAAATTTTTTTTATTTTATTTAAATCCTATGCAAATCCTATTTAAATTTTTAAAAAATAGTTGAATTTAAAAACAAGGTTCGGGTTCAAAATTTTTTTAAAATTCAATCCACGAAGTAGTAGGTTCCCCCCCGTTTTAAAAAATTCCCCCAAATTATTTTTCAAAGGAAAATAGTTCACATCCCAGTTCAAGTTTCAAGGTCACGTTCCATTTAAGTTCCCGTATGAATTCACGTTAATTTTTCAATTTTTAAAAATTCAAAGTAGGGTTTTGTTCCAACAAAAATTTCAAAAAAATTCCAAGCAAAATTCAAGAAGTTTATTCATAAAAGTTCAAGCCCCCACGTTTCCAAGTTATGTTTTGTTTTAAGAAAAAAAAAATTCACTTCAAGTTCAAATTCACTATCTCTCTTTTACTACCCCATCTCTCGCTGTCCTATCCCTTGCCTAAACCCTCAAATTTCCAACGTTAAACACTAGATTTTGTGACTCCCGAGTTAATAATTTTTTTTTCCACTTTACTTTACTTAATTCTAATTCGCATCACCTAGACCACCAAAAACTTCAACTTACCCCAAAATCGTTTTTAACGCCATTAAAAAAACCCCCATAAAATTCACTTAAACCCAAAACGCCACTTATGTCCACATAAAATTCAACTTAACCCCAAAATCGCACTTACGTCCACATAAAAAACCCCCAAAAATTCACTTAACCAATGTTCCTAACGACCCATAAAACCCCACAAAAAAATTCAACTTAAAAAAAAAAGTAAAAAAAAATTTTAAAAAAAAAATTAAAACCAAAAAAAAAAAAAAAAAGAGAAAATTTAAATTTTTTTACCCCCAAAAAAAAAAAAAAAAAAACTTTTTGCATTTTTTGCCTTACTTTTTTTCAAAAAAAAAAATTTACATTTAAAAAATAGAAAAAAAACACTTTTAATAAAAAGTTTTAAAAAAAACAAAATTAAACAAACTTTTAATTTAAAAAAAAAAAAATTTTAAAAACAAAAAGTCAAAAAAAATTTAAATTTTAAAAAAAAAAAGAAAAATTTATTTTTAATGTTTAAAAACAAATAATATTATCCTAATTTTAATTTCCCAAAAAAAAGTTTTAATGTTTAATAAAAAAAAAAGGTGAAGATTTTTTTGGGTTGAACAAAAAAAAAAAAAAAAAATTAATGTACAACCTAAGTTGTTGTGACAAAAAAAAAACAAGTTTAGGTACAACCTAAGTTGTGTTTTATTTACTAAAAGTGGTTTTTTTCCCCTTTTAAAATTAATGATTTGAATAAGAAGTTTTGTTTTTTAAAACAAAATGTTCCCCCCCCCCTTTTTTAAATTTGTATTTTTAAAAAATTTGAAGAGTGCCTGTAAACCCTTTTGCAGTAGGAAAATTTGTTTATCTTTTCTAAGTAAAGTTTCTTTCTTTTATTGCCCCTTTTTGAGCCTCGACTGGAGTTTCTATCTTCTGTGGGGCTGGCCCCTATGCATATGTTTATGTTTTTTTTAAGTCAAGGTCAAGTTTTTTTAACACTGGTTGAAAATCTATTCCATACTCTTTTTTATTTTATAAACTGTTAGGTTTTAAAACGTTTTGTAATTTTAAATTTTTGGGCCCACTGTTTTTTTTCTACGGAGGTTTATCCCTCAAAGCTCCCTTGTCACTTTCTGTTTCTATCCCTTTGGTTTCAAAAATTTAAGATTTATTTTATTTTTAGTCCACATTAAAAAAAAATTTAAATTATTATTTAAAATTCACAATTTTATTTTTAAATACATCAAATTAAATTATAAATTGTTTTTTGTTAGGTTTGTTTAGTTTTAAAATAATATTTTTAATTTTTGAAAAGAAGTTTTAAAATTTTTTTTTTTATTTGGCTTTGTGGGCCCCAGTGTCGACACCTGGGGTCCTAACCCTACCGGTGTACTGTTAGTTATTTAATTTTTTGAAATTTTTTCCCTTTTTCAAATTTCATACTTTTTGATTTTTGCTAAGGCTTATTTTTCCAACGCTCCCTTCTCTTTTTATGTTCAGTAAGTTTTTCAATTTCCAAACCACTGTCATTGATTTAATCTTATTCTCGTTTTTAAAAATCCCATTTTTATCCCGACCAAAATATTTTAAGTTTTTAAATTACGCTTGTTTTTATTTTTAAAATTTTTTTTTACGCATTTTGTAGGCCTCAATCCCCCATCTCTCACTATCAAACTCATTTCTCACTGGGTTTTTCTCTCCCCCTTATCGTCAACTACTAAATTATTTATGTATTCCCCGGTTTAAAATTTTTTTTTAAAATTTCCCCTTTATTATTATTTTTTAACACAAGTTTTCACCTTCTCTATTTCATTTTTAGGGTTCTCCGTTTTTCTCTACAAAATCACTTTTACCTAGATTCACATTTTCAACGTCCCTTCCACTATCAACTTTTAAATTTGTTTATCACTTTATTACTTACGTTTTCACTTACGTCCAACTATTTCCCAAATTTATAAACTCTGTTTTCCCCCTTATCAAAAATCATCCTACTGTCCCCTATTGTTAGCCCTATCTCGCCCTACACTTTTACTTGCATCACTTACCTAAGGTTTAATCAACGACTCATTGTTTTTTTTTTAAATTAACCCCGGGAAACTCAATATCTCTAGCATTCTCCAAAAACCCAACATTTTTATCACACACACCCAAATTTTTTCCCTTTTTATCTCTCTCTACGCTTTCTTTATCCCCTTTTAATTTTTATTCTCGTTCTAACCGATCTGCTTTACGTTCCTCCTTATTTTATCGGGTTGCATTTTGTTGCTCCTTTCCCGATCTAACTTTTTCTTTATTAAAAACACATTTTCAAATTCACGAAAAGGATCACTGTGTGTTGAATGCCCTTTAGTACCGTAGAAATAGTCCTAGGTCCAGGCTTGGTGTGATTCGTTTGGCCCTTTTGATTTCCATCCTGGGGCTAGGAGATTCTGGGCCTGGTGATGGCCCCAGCAATGGGTTTCCTGGTTTGTGAGTGGGTTGTGGGCCTCTGGGGTATCCATGATCTCAGGGGTCGTGTCACTAGTAAATTGAATTCTGCATTAGATCACCTCAGAATATACCCCTTTCCCTTGTCGTCCTTTTCAACCCCTTTTTGATTTTTAATTTTTCGGTTTTAAAAAAAAAATTTTTGGTTAAAAATGGCAAACACCAGTTTTTATTATTTTTTAATTTTTTTATTAAATCTCGGGGTCGTGAACAAGTAAAATAGCCCCACGTTGGGCGCCAATGTCCTAAATAGCCAAACAACAAATTAAAACAAAAAAAACAAAAACCCAAAACCAATATTTAAAAAAAATCAAACAAAAATTTATGTTTACTCAAAAATAAACAGCGCGTTGAGGAAAAACAATTTTCCAACCTTAGAAGAGTGCGCCGGTCTGCTCATCAGTAGTCTTGCCAAAAGCGAATTTTAATTTTTAAGAAAACTGAAAAAAATATTGGTGGGACAGACAGACAAACCAAAGGTTAACACAAATTAACAAAACCAATTCAAAATACAATTATAAAATCAAATCAAGTTATGTTACATTTACAATTACAAAAAAAAATGTTTATCAAATTTCAAAAGTTCCCAAAAATAAAAGTTCCATTAATAAAAAGTTTCAATAATAAAAAATTTTCAGTTTAAAAAAAAGTTAGCCACCCCTTTTATAAAAATTCGTTCGTAGATAGCAAGTTTGTTTTTTCGTGTTATCCGTTCGTAGATTTTAGAATTTACCGGTCCGGGGTCAAGTTCTCGCCCAAGTTCCAAGTTCCCAAAATTTTCGCCCAAAGTTCCAAGTTCCAAATTCTCGCCCAATTCTCGCCCAGTTCCAAGTTCCAAAAACCCAAACTTCCAAAATTTCCAAAATTTTCCCCCCAAGTTCCGGTTGATCCCGCCCTGTCTAAAACCCCAACCCGGAATGAAGTCTCCTCGAAGACCAATAAGTGTGTTTCTGAAGAATCCTTCTTCTCTGCTCGGTTCATTTCGATGATGATTCTGTGCAGTCCGGAAATTAGTGTTGTAATTGGCTTAGTCTATTTCGCCCTGGTGATTAGGGAGAAATGGGGGTATTTTTCGGCCCAAGGTTTCTAAAAAACTTTACGAAAATTTCATGATAAACTCAATAGTTTATTATACCAACCATTCAAAAAGATGCTAGCAAATCACACACAAGTCACCCGGGACTTGTCATTCCGTCGGAATTTTTGCACGCACGTGCAAGTTGTTTTGCGAAAATGTTATGAAAGAAATGTTTTCCCACTCCACAAGCTATTGTGACGTCCTGAAAGACCAGAGTTCGGGTGCACTTGCCCATAAAGTAGCGGACGTGAACGAAGAATTAAATTTCCGCCATAAGATTACGACTGTGCCCCTATTTATTTGATTCCTGCACACAGAGTACACGGACATTGATTACGTAATCACCGCAGCTGGCCATGACGACGCGGATACGAAGCACAAACACTAGTCATTATTATTACGTGTGGCTGATAAATTGTCATAACACAATAAAATGAAATATTATTGGCTGAAATAGTTCATATAATTTTTAAATGTAATTAATTATTCAAATAATTATACAATTTTGAAAGGCGGGAACAAATTAATATTTAAATATCTTTGAAATTGTCTCATATCAGACCAAAAGGTTACAATATACATAACATATTACAACGAAGTGTTATTTTGGATGAACAAAACACAAGAGTTCAAGGTTTTTGTATTTTGTTTATTTCTGTGATTGTTCAGTTTAAAATAGCTACTGCTCATAATAAAACAAAGGTTATTATTATTATTGATTCTTTATTGACAACAGGGCGCAGCCCCACAAGTGCAATACATTAAACATACATAGGATATGCAACACAAACATAAACATAATATCATATCATATAATATAATATAAGATAAAATTATTGGATTTGATGAACCAAAATCGAAATCAAATTAATATATAATTTTCTGTTTGGTGGAATATAGCTAAAGCCCTAGTGCACAGTATTGATCATAAGGTGTACGGCGTAATTTTTTGTATTGTCTGAGTGTGTTGTTTTTTTTGGTACGTTCACAACTTGTCCCAATTCATAAGGCGTAAGGTGAAAACTTTGTCACAACATTGACCAAAATCCAATTGTTACGACTACGCTTAGAACTAGTTTAAAGCTTAATATAACGTACCCCTAAGTAGTGTTAACTCTGCATCTGGCGAAGGGATCTCCGTGTGTCCCTTCAGGACAGGAGCATTGCGGAATATGTTTGACCACTGTGCAACGAGCGCCATCGCCGCACGAGCCCGGGCACGGGTCCTTGCACTTGTCCCCAAAGCAACCCCGGTCCACGGGCCCGTCGGGTGGAAGTCGGGAATTTTAATAAACCCCGCTTTAAAACACCAACGTATGGGTGGGGCCGCGTATTGGGGCAAAACACTCAACACTTGGCTTTTTTTCGTTCTCGATAGGGCTTTGAGTTGTTGGGACCGCAAGGTGAGGGAAACAAAAAGGGGTCATGGGGGGCTAAAAGTAAAAGGCAATTGCATTGAAATAAAAACTTTTAAAAAATTTTGCTTTCCCCTCACAATTCTGAAACAAACATTCCAACCAGCCTAAAACCAAAAATCATTACATTCATTCATTTCCCCTTCGTATCTTTTTTGACATTGGTATACAGATAAAATTTTTAAAATGGGTACACAATACATAAAAAACAAAAAAATAAAAAAAATCAAAAAAGGGTTTTTCCAAAGCGGGTTTGACGAGAAAAATTTTAACCAATCTGAAAAAGAAACCCCAAATTTTGGGCAATGCTATTGCTGATTGGTCGAAAATTCACTTTAAAATTTCTGCCCCCTAGGCAATCTTACTTAGAACTTCTATGAAAAACCCAACAAAAAATTTCATTTTTTGGGGTTATAACGAAAAAAATTTTAAAATGCAATAATCAGACAAAAATCTTACATGCTCTACAAATCAGCATAGAAAACTATCTCGTTTAAGGCGGAACGACGGGGGGAAAAAGTTTGATTTCCTCGTGTTAATGCGGGTTCCCAAACCCCTTTCCCCTAAAGGAGGGGGGTCATGCCCAAGGGAAAAGGGGGTAAATGCAATATTCTTGTTTTAACTACGGGGCCAAATGACCTTACATACGGTATATAAGGTTTGTTTTTTGTTGTCCCCAAACCCCAAAAATTTTGGTAAAATTTCACCCAAAGGGGTAAAAAAACAGAATCAGAAATTGGGGTTAAAAAAAGTGTAATATTTCACGGGTGGACAAAAGGGAAAGATTTTTTTTTGTAATTTTGACACAAAATTTTGAGGTTAAATTTTCCCGCTGTCAATCACTTCCAAAAAACTTTCATAAGATTCTCACCCCAATAACACGCTTTGGGGCATTTTCTACAATTTTTATTCAATATTTTTTATTATCACCAATTTTATCTTCTATTTATTAAAAAATCGCACATTTTTAACAGGGTTTCTTTTGAAAAAGGTTGGGGAATTTCCAATAGCTACAAACCTTTTAAAACCCCCTCAAGAGGCCCGGTTTCAAAAAATTTAAAAGTTTTAATTACCCCCCGGAAAAAAAAGAAAACTTTTTGGAAGAAATACTGTAATTAAAACCCCGGGCAAAAAAAACGCTTATTTCTTCAAAGGTGCAAAAAGGGGTAAAAATTGATGGACAAAAGAACAAAACCTATAGAGGTCAGTGGCTACGGGCGGCCAAAAAAAACGACTGCTAAAGGGTAACGTTTTCCCTATGATGCTAACTTGCATGCTTGTGCGTGCCCAAAGCATTCCGTAAAAAACCGCCGGGCCCTCACAAAGCCCCCTAACGCCCAATGTTTAAAACCTCGGGCATCTTGGGCATGTCTGGGTGTTGTGGGCGCGTTGGAGCATCATTCGGAACGTACCCAAAGTGTGACCCATAGCTTGCAATAGACACTCGTGCTGCCATCTGTGCTGAGCCACAAGAACTAAAGTTTGCATCTATTTCTAGGGCGACGGTCGTTCGCCCGCAGCCAAGGTCACGCGACTGCTTAACGACTAATTCGACCCTGTATACTCCTATCCGTGTTGGAGGTTTTTCAGCTATCTGCACACGCCGCCCCGAAAGATTTACAATCTTGCAACTCGATATATGACCTGATATGTGGTCCATGACCTACAAAAAAAAAATCAGCCCGATCCGATAACCCGTTCAGTGTTAAAAAAGTGCCTCAACATAAAGTTTATCTATCCTTGAGTTACAAAGTGACCATCGGCGGACGAGACCGGGATCGGTCGTCCCGTCTATTGTCTGCATGTTTCCTTTTCCACCTTTTTTGGCGTGACTGAACTTGGGAGCGAACATGTTTTTTTTCTACCTGCCTTCACACATTTCAAATCTATTGTGATGAAAATAATTTATTCTGCGAAATATTTTTTTTATAATTGCATGTATTTAATAACGTGGTTCAAATGTATAGCTTGAGTTACGAAATGCGTTTTTTTCACTAGTGTCTACGATCAAAACTGACTGGAATATATCAAAATATATTATAGAAGCATTAATCATAACTCAGTCAGTTTTTATACTTGAATTTCGCCCAAAAAAATGAAATTCGAGACGCACGCTTAATATTTTTACAAGGTTATTAGATATTTGCAATGAAACAAAAAAAATCAATAAATAAATAGAACAATAGAACATGAAGAGAATACAGCAGGTAGAAAACCCTCAGCTTCTAGGATGGTCTATTTTACGACTACACGCGACAACCCTTAGCAGCTGCCTCATACCCATACCCGACGCGTCCGTCGATGGTCACTTTGTATCTCAAGGATAGATAAACTTTAGTTGAAATCTTCCGGCTGCTTGCTGGTTAAGGGGATGGGTGGCTAGCTAGTTTGCTGGGGGATCTGACGGAGAGGAATAAGAGCCTACAGAGAAAAACGGTACATCTTAGAACTATGAAACTTGGACCACACTTAGATGTACCTAGACCGCAGATCTTATGCTTCCAAAACCAAAATTGG
>JAMZAV010015169.1:0-12728 GCA_024449915.1 Sweltsa coloradensis | reverse complement strand
AAAATTTTTTTTTTTTTGTTTTTGGGGGGAACCATTTAAAGAAGAGAAAAAATTTAATTAATTTCCGTTTTTGGCCGGCAGCCCCCCCGGGGCCCCGGGGGAAAGTTAAAGGGAAAGTGGGGTTAACTGCGGGAAGCGGGACGTCCCGCACGGGACCCGCGAGGGAAGTTTAAGGACGTCCCGTATTTGGGAAAGTAGGGGCGTCCCGCACAGAAACGCGGGGAAATTAGGGATCCCGGTCTGGGAAAAGTCAGGGGACGCCCCGCACGGACCCGCGTTGGGAATTTTAAGGGACGCCCCGCACGGGAAGCGCGAGGGGAAGCACGGACGTCCCGACGAAAAACGCGGGGAAAGGTAGGGAGCCCCCTTATATGGGAAAGTAGGGGAAAGTCCCGCACGGGCCCCGCGGGGAAAAGTTTAAGGGGACGCCCCGACGGGAGGCGAGGGGAAGTCAGGACGTCCCGACGGGAACCGCGAGGGAGGTTTAAGGGACGTCCCGTCTCGGGGAAAGTCACGGGACGCCCTGCAGGGGCCCCGTGAAGGCAAGTTAAGGGACGTCCGGTTTTGGGGAAAAGTCAGGGGACGTCCCCGCATAGTTCCGCGAAGGAAAGGGGATTGGGATAAGATAGTAGGGTAACTAAAATGCTCTTATTTTATGATCGTTCCAGTTAGTCAACATAATTTACTTTTTTCCCGTGAAAAAAAAATTAGCATTTGTACTTTAATCAATTCACCATAAAGATTTGGTGTGTACATTATTGAAAAAACACGATAACCAATCACCTTGGAAATGAATATAATTAGTTTTTGTTTATTAATTAAACAACAGCGTATGCATAAACAAATTAAAAAGAAATTTTGTGATATATTTTAAAATTAAAAAAGCAATTTGTAGAAGGTTTCTTATTTATTTTTTTTTTACCGCCAGGGCCCAAACATTCATCTGCACACGCAAAAAAACATAAAATTGTTTATGCAGAAAATTTCTGTATTTTTGGGCCTGCTTTCATTTTCTTTGTAAAAATTTTTTGGAGGGTGACGAGACGACGTGAGAAACTAGGGCGTTTCAACCGTAGGTCATATTGCGCCCCCTTGAATGAAAGGGAAATGAGAAGAGTGAATGCAGGTATTTTTGATGATAAGACTGTTTTCTAATGATAAAAAACAAAAAATTGAGATAAAGAAAGAAAAAGAAAATAAAAGTTATGATAAATAAAAAAATAAAAAAAAAGAAAAAATGTGTAAGATGTGAATTTAAATTTGTTAAATAGATTACAAGGGATGAAAAAATTTTAAAAAGTTTGTCGCCGTTACTATGATAGAAGTTTTTTCATATTTTTTGGGAGAGATCAAATTGCGTGCGAAATGCATCATTTGGCACATTCTGCTAGCATATGATGCAGGGTTTAAAGGTACATCACATGTGTCCATATGGGATAACCTTTTCTCTGGTTTAAAGAGAATCCGGTGTTAGGCGTGTATGGTATACGAATTCTAGAAAATACCACCTCTTCTTACGGGAGTCGAGACGAGGTAGAATTTTTTAGTCAATGTGGGGGCATCACACTAGCAATTTTTGTTATTTGCAAAACACCCCCACGATGCTTGTCGCAAACCAACAACTTTGCTTGTATCCACTCTTGACACGGGAAACGGGAACAAATTGAAATAAACGTCGCGACCGGGGAAGCTTCCTTAACCCCTATCATGTGTTCATTTCCCTCTATGCCCACGTGTCCAGGTACCCAGAAAAACTCTATTATATACCCTTAGAGGTTATTTTTTCTAAATAGAAGGGATGTTTGTCCCAAATGATGACTAGAAACATGAGTTTTATAGTTTAAAAGGAACTTAAGCATTGAACACAAAAGGTTTTCTCCACAACGACACGAGAATGTTTTTAAGAGCTTCAGGGATGGCGAATAACTCGCAGTGAAAACTGAACAACGGCAGCCTGAAACGGAAATTAAGGGTGGAGCAAAAAAGGCACTTCCAACCTTGTTGTCAATTTGGACCATTGTAAAACCCAAAAGTAAACCTTGATGTTCATGGTAAATCTTTCTAAATTTAAATTTTTGAATACATTTTCGCAAGTAGAGTTTTTATCCAAAAAAAGGTCAAATATAATAAGGCTCTGGTGTAAACCGGGCGGGTTATTGCAAAATAAAAAATTAAAAATTTTTGGGCAGATGAAATTCTAAAAGATTAAACAAAAGTTACATCAAATCCCTTTTGGAAGAGTCCCTTGGTTTGTTATCAAAGTGTCTGCATATGTCGTGTTAAAAACATTCCGATTTGCGGATGGTTAGGCATAGCTTTAATTTTCATTACATAGTACCCATCAAGGGGTTTCTCCGTTTGCTAAGGGGGCACACCTGACTCGGCATACAAGCTGACTCCCGGGTTTGTTCGAAATGCCCCCCAAGGCAAATACGAAGACCACAATGGTGGACAGTGTCTAGAATTTAAGGGTTGTGTTACTTGCGAAGAGTATACAAACATCCATAAGTCCATTTTGGGAAACAAACTAGAGCCCGTAAATTCTCAACATGCAAGTCCTATCGCACCCCCCAATGTATTAGAAAACTTTAAATAGGTTTTTTTTCAACATGCATTTTTGCGAAACTCAAAAACGTGTGTTTCCAATTTCAGTTTTTTGTAAAAACTTTATGCGAGAAGACGGAAAGGGGTTTGAATTGAAGTTCTATATTGTTAAACGAGATTTGTGGGTCATTTAAATTCCCTTTGAAAAGACAAAAAAAATGCACGAACCAATTTGCACGTGTTTTTGAGCTGTTGAAAAATTAATGATCAGTAAAGTTTTCCAGGTCTCTACAAATAGGCACGACAAAAGGCTCTTTGGGATACAACCCACTACACTGTTTACCCCAATGCAAATAGTGACCCCGCCAAGACTGAGCCTTGGGTACCCCCGTTTCCAGTGAGAACGAGTTGAAAAAAACATTGTTAAACGACTTTAAATTTCTTTTTTTTTGAAAAAATTTTTCAAAAAAAATTTTGGGGCATGTCCCTCAAAAACCCCCCACTGTGAAAAGGGTTTTTTAAGAAATTATATCTCCATGTTGTGTCGTGGCTTTTCAATGTCAAAAAGCCGCTAACAACAGCTGTTTTTGCAAAAAACCCCTTTTTTTGAATAAAGGTCTCTAACGAACCAAGTGGTTGAGGGTGCAGCGACGTGCAAAATCTACATTGGACGTTCCCCAGAAACCCACGTGTTTCCAGCATCACATTACGTTTATTGATATCTTTTCGAACAATTTGCAAAAGCAACTTGTCAGAAAAATGGGGGCGATATGAAGTCTGCTCGATTTAAAATATTGTGGGTTAAAAAAAAAAAGGGAACAAGAGGCACTTCGAAATTATCGGGAATAGTCAGAAAACCAAAAATTTTAAAAAATAAAATAATAACTCCAATGGGGGATCATCAGGTGCCAAACATGTCGTTGTGCATTTTTGTCTTCTCCAACAGATGTGCGAGTAATGAGCTTAAAACGCCATACGGGTTTCCAAAAAGAAACGCTCTGTTTATGGCTCATCTTTTTCAGAGGGAAAAATTAAGTTTTCAAGCTTCTGTCAACGCTTGTGTGCTAGAAATTCTGCATCATACGTGCATTGCTGCTTACTGATGCAAAAGTAAACCCATTTCTAAAACCACATCTCTGGAGTAGTAATTAATTGCCCGCCATTCTTGATGCGGGTATGGTTTTTACCTGACGTCCACAAATTTGATTTAATCCTTTTTCACCATTGAAGAGTGCTGTAATTTATAGAAATACATACTCTTCCCATAACCCCTCTTATTATGTTTGAAAATTGTCTCGTTTTGCCTCTCGTGCCTTGAAATTTGATTAAATTTTCAAATGTAGGAAATTTAATTTAAATTTTAAAAGTGCTTTCTTGCCTTGATGGCCAAAGCACAATCTTTGTTCCCCCAAAGGGACGACACGGTCGTGGTTCCCCCTAGTCAGTGTATCTTGCATATGCGATCAAGCAAGCATTACAAAACTATATTGACAAGCCTTGGGGTCACGAGAACTAGTAAAGTCCCCCTTTTGAGCAAAGAGACTTCACTAATTTCCGGGAACTTTCCCCCCAATCAGCTTGCGCAAGTCTCCATCCCTGACCTGGATTGTGTGGCCTATTGTTTTAATACATTCACCTGAATTTGGGAAAAAGCACTTCCATGTAAAACATCAAACACATTTAGCTCGAGATCAAGCGATAGCAAAGGTGTCCCCTGACTAAATCTATCTCGTAGACCAAATGAAGCAGACGGAGAAAAAAGGGGTTTTTTTTGATTTAAAACTCGTAACCCTTATGTCATAATGCACCCTCTAGCCTACGGATATGGGGAAGGCGGCACCCTGCTGGTCAAAACCGCACGGGCAAGGGGGGGAAAGGTGGATTTCACGTTTAGTTAGGGTGCGTCTACCGTTTTAATTAAAGCCCACCTAGCCCCCGGGGGTATGGACAGAAAATTCCCCTGCTGGTCAGAACCAGCCAGGGGGGAAAAAAGAATTGGGGTTTCAGTCGGGGGGTCATTTTCGAATTTAAAAACGGTTATGCCCCGAGAACGGGAGAGCGAAGCTTTTAAAACTTGGGGCAGCGGGCCAAATTATAGTGGGTTTTAACAACCAAGAATGCCCCTGCCCAAAGCAATGGTTTTTCGACAAAAGGGAACTCGAACAAGTGAAACAAAACCTAGTATGCTTCATCCTTGCTGTAAGATTCAAAGGAAACTGTTGTTATTATATTACCAATAAAAAATTTGATTTATCACAATCTCGTGCAAACTACGTACAAAAAAACAACCTACACACGTTTTTCTCGCCGAGAAGACATGAAAACATCTGACAGCGCAAAAGTTTTTTAAAAATGTTTTCCCCACCGCCTTGTCGACGAAGTTTCAAGATTCCCAACGCCAGTTGGGCCTAACCCCCCCAAAAGAAGTCTCAGGAAGGCTTTGGGCTCAGTATTACTAGTTTGGGCAACGGGGAGGCTACGAAAGCAATGTTAACATTGGGGACGATAGCTATAGGGAAAAAATCACGTTTTTTTCATGCCTACACTTATTTTAAAAATGTGTCCCGCAAAAATGTCACTATAGGATATAGCAATGGTTTTAAAATTGTAAGAACGAATTGTTGCCAAGAGTAACGGCTTAGCCCCCATGCCAAAAAATGGTGGCGATCGTCTTGGCCTTGATTCCCAAACCATGGTGGAGTTCCTGGAAAAAGGAAAGCAGATAGCTTGTAAAGCTGGGATGTCAGAAAAAAGTAAATGACTTTCTTTATCTACCTATCTTTGAGAAGCTCGTCTAAAATTTAAAGGATCAATTAGTTAATATAAATTATAAAACGTTGGAAAATTTTTTTGGTTGGGGGGTCCCCAATTTTTAAAGTCGTTTTGTTTGTCAAAAAAACCCAAAAACGTCTTTTTAGTTTACAAAAATGCTTTAAATATAACTATGATAATAATATCAACTCACCGGTTTTTATCGTTTTACTCAAAATAGGTTTAAACCATAAGTCCCGGCGAAAAGCAATAATTAAGGCCCCTTTTCTGCTTACTGCGAATGTATTGATTTGCGTAAATATTGCTTTGTCAAAATTTAATTGCCCGCCCATATACCACGATAGTCAGGGGGTTTTTTTTTTCTGCGCGAATTATTTATTATTAAAATTGGTCCCTTCACAAAGAGGGCGGCAATCGGTTTTTAAAATGATCCACAGGATTTACGTGATTTTTTAAAAGAGAGATCTTTTTCGCATGTGCGAAAAGACGATGGGTTTTTTTGTGGGTTAACAAAGGATTGGGGTTGCTCACTCAAGAGCTGCGAAAGTGGGTTCTTTTGAGGGGTGGAAAACCGGGACTGGAAGTTATACGGAAATTGGAAATGCAATCACAGGGTTGGGACCAGAATGCGGTAAAAGATGGATTTCTGTTTTGGGACTGGTTTGAGGGGAAAGCATTTGGGACTTAAGGAACACTTCAAATTTTTTTATTTTTGGGGGTCGCCAGACAACTCACAGTCCGAGACACAGTTCGACCTAAAAAGGGACGATGGGTCCACCATTGGTAAACAGGCAATAGCAACAAACAACTGATCCCTGAAGTGTGCACAAATATGTCGACGAACACGGCCCGAAAGGGGGTGGTCCTGGGATAGTGTTGAATAGACGAAACTGCGATCACAAGACGCAAGTACGAGCGGACGGCTAGTTTCGAAACAACAGTGGCTTTCATGGCGCCCAACGTGGGTTAATATGACCCGCGTCTTTATCAAGTTTTGTGATCGTCCCAGATGCGCCCCACATTACCTTGCTGCCCCCCCCGTCGAACCGGGAACAACGGTGTGCGGCATTGGGGCCCTATCTGAACATTGGCAACCCTTCCCGAGGGGTTTCCATCACCCTGTGATTAACCCAGCGAGAACTTTGTGTCGCCCAAAGATAGGGGGGTTCACACAAAACGGTCGAATCGTTACACCAGAAAAAGAAATCCGACACAAGGAAAAATTCGGGGACGCCGAGAGCACCTTTTTTCTTCATGGGGCACCTTTTTTTGGGGAAGGCTCTTGCCGGCGACGATGCATGTACAATCTGTCAAACAAATGAGGGACATGTACCCCTTGAACCCTTATTTATGTGTCTCTGCATCTTCTCCCGTATCCGTGGGGGTTGGGGACTGGCTTGGTCGCGTCGCTTCAGCCCCAGAAAAATAAAACGTTTTTTAGGTGACCAGGGTCGGGGGTGAATTTGTCCTGACATTTATCCGTTTCTCAATGTATCGGCTAGACATTTTTGCGTCCCGGCTGAGAACCAATTTGGGGACTTCCCAGTGGGTTTTTTGAACAAAATTACATCCGGTGCGTGTCGTAAAACGCTCTTTGGGGTAAATTTGACTAAATTGGCATGCATTTTCCTTTTTTATATATATTTTATTTTGTTTACCCAAAAAAAATAAAATAAAAATCTTTTAACAAAACCAAAAAAAAAAAAATAATCCCCAAA
This sequence comes from Sweltsa coloradensis, assembly GCA_024449915.1. Classification (NCBI taxonomy): domain Eukaryota; kingdom Metazoa; phylum Arthropoda; class Insecta; order Plecoptera; family Chloroperlidae; genus Sweltsa; species Sweltsa coloradensis. The sequence goes on along the minus strand of JAMZAV010015169.1, from coordinate 5,694 downwards.
ACCCCTTTTAAAGTTCGCCGAAATTCCTTTATTTAAAATGGCAACGTTAAAACGGGGGTGTGGATTTTTTTTGTTTTTTTTTGTTCTAAAATACAGAAATAAAATAAGAAAAACATTGAACAAACCAAATTTCAAACAAAAAATCATTTGGGTTTGAAATACAAAAAAAACCCAAAACCTTTTTTGTAGGGCCTTATCGGTTTTGGAAAGAAAATTTATCTTGAAAAGTAGGTTAGTGGGGGGGGGTGGTGGGGGTTAAAATCGATTGCTTTTTTGTGGTTTTCGGCCCCCACCGACCCCCCCCCCCCCAACATACTTTTCTTAAAAAAATTTTTAAAATAAGTTTTGGATGAAAAGTTTGGTAGGGGGCGGGGGTTGGGGGGTGCCCCCGAAGCGCGTCGGGTGAAAATCACTTTCTTTTTAAACAATAAAAGTTAAAAAAAACAACATTCTTAACAAAAGTACTTTTCCCAAAAAAAGTAGGTAGTGGGGGTCGGGGGTGCACGCGTAACGCCCCTAAAGGGAAACATCGATTGATTTTTTTAAAACAAATAAAAATTTAAAGACAACAAAACAAATAAAAGTTTAAAAACAACAACAATTATAACAAAAGCACTTTGCAATAAATAGTAGGTTTTTTGGTGGTTGGGGGTAGATGCGAAGCGCCTCGGGGTTGGGGTTGGGCCCCCCCAAAAACAAAATTGTATTTGATCCGCCCTCGGATGTATGTAAAAGGTACAAATTTTTTTATTCGTCGACGGGTGATTTTTGTAAACAAATAAAGCAGTTTCAAACCCCGTTTGCAGAGGGGGGAGCTTCATTTTTACAAATCTAAATAAATCTTTAGTTTATGCATTTTTAAAGATGGGAGTCCCCGCCTTGACGTCTATTTACACACCTCGTCAAAAGAAATCATTTAATTTGGGTGAAAAAACAACAAAACCGAGTGAGTTGATATTATTATTGTAGTGTAATTTCAAAAAACATTTTGTAAAAATAAAAATGACGTTTTTTTGACGTTTTTCAAAAAAGTAACTTTTTAATGTGGACCCCCCCAACCAAATAAGTTCCAAATCGGAAAGGTAGAAAAATTGAGGATCCCTTTTTAAGTAAAAATATTTAAGCTGGAGATTATTCCAGACGAACATCGGTTGCGCTGTTTGCATCTCCAATGGACACGACACAGATACCTCAAGAGATTAAGGCTATCTAGGGATGCTACATGCCCCCTGTGTAAGCAAGGTGAACAAGATGCGGCACACATCCTAGCATGCGCGGCCGTACAACGATTCGAATACACCTGGATTCAATGGGGAAAACCACGTAGTCGAACGACGACGCGAGAAACCAGGCGTTTCAACAGGTTAGGTCATATTGCGCTGGCTGTGATATTGTGAGTTGGTGAGATGAGTTAATGGTCGTTTTTGATGATTAATGTTTTCTAAGTGTATAATTATAATATAAGAAAAGAAAATGATGATGATGATTGATAGTAATAGCAAAATAAAAGTAATTTATGTATATGATATTAAATAAATAAAATTAACGTGTATGGTGTGAATTAAATTGGGTAAATAGTTTACTTTATGAGAAAATTAGAACGTTTGTTGCCGTTATCATAATAGATAGAAGTTCTTCATATGATGGGAGAGATCAAATTGCGTGCGCAAGGCAACATATTGGTACATTCTGTTTGCATATGATGTACGGGTAAAGGACATCACATGTGTCACATATGGAAAAACCCTTTTTCTCTGGCAAAGAGATGAGTGAGGTGTGTGGCCTGTTCGACTTCTGGACAATACCACCTCTTCTCTAGGTGAGTGTTTAGATGTAGGAGGGCGGTTTTTATTGGTCAGTGTGGGCATCGCACTACGCTCCAAAGATGCTCGTCGCAAACCCGGGACAATTGTTAAAAATAAATAAATTCTCCTATTTTTTATATTTTTTATATCTTTTGTTTTTAAAGTAGTAATTCGTAAAAAAAAAATATAAAATTAATTTATAAACAAATATAATTTAGAATCAAACTATATTTGAACAAATATTTTGCGTTATTTGGATTAAGGGCTTTGTCAACCAATAGATCGTAATTGCGCCACTCTGGCCTGGTGGATGTAGTGAGGAGGTGCCAATGCTGGTCAGAACCAGCTAGGGGTGGGGGGAAAAAAAACGGGATCTCACCTCGTGGTCGTCATCGTCTTTTTCATTTTTCATTTTGTCATGGACGTCGTCGTCGTTTCGGGGTGGTCGTCGAAGAATGGGGGAGAGGAGCCCGACAACGAAGGCCAGAGCTCGCCTCTAGTTTCCCCTATTTACCAGCTGATTTTACCGAGATAGACTTTGTCCTTATCCTCGCGATTACCGATGTTTATAGATAAAAGTCCGTTATTTGTTTTTATCGTCGACGTGAGAAACTAGGGCGCCTCAACCGCTTAGGTAAAATTGCGCCGCCTGTGATATTGTAAGCTAATAAAATAAGTTTACGGTGTTTTTTTTATGATTATAGTGTTTTCTAATTTTAGAAATTAAAATTTAATTATGGTGAAGACGATCGTATTTGCAATAGAATAATCATTTATTTGGGTGAATAATGAAATGTGTTTTATGTGAATTAAATTTTGTTAAATAAATTACTTTGAATAAGAAATTTTGAATATTTGTCGCCTTCGTTATATGTTATATATCTTGTTAAAGATTCGCACTCATCAATTTTACTTTGTAATTTGGTCAAGATTTTATTTTTTTGGTTTATTTGGATAAAGGGCGCGTCAACCGTTTGGACATAATGCGCCAGTGTATCTTGGGGGTGTGGGTAAAAAAATACTATATGCTTGAACCAGAACAACCACGGTTAGGGGAGGAAGGTATAGCGGTCCTTACGTAGCAGTAGGCATGTCCAGTCTTCGTTCGTGGTGTCATTATCGTCTTTGTCGTCGGGGCAGTCGTCAAGGGAAAAGGGCAATTTTGCCCGACGACGATTACCCGAGCTCGCCTCTAGTTTCAAGGAGTACTCCCCTATTTGCTAGCTGATGTTTGCGAGACAAGCTTTATCTCTTTCTTCGCCTTTAAGGATTAGCAGAGCCAGGCTCTGGGCCAATTCTTCCCGGAGCCCTGACAAGGGGGAAACCAATACTTATCTTCCTCAAGAACATCACGGAAAAATAGGGTGCGTCAACCGTTGTAGGGTTATTGCACCACCTGTTATATTTTAAAATTAATATAACTATCAAATTTTTCCACTTGTTTTAAATAAATAAATTAAGTAAAATAAATTAAATTTATTTTAAAATGAAATTAACTTGAAATAATTTTGGGTAAAAAATATTTTTTTAAATCGTGTCATTTGACAAGTTTAAAGCTATTTATATAAATAAAGAAGAACGTTTAAAAAATTGTTAGATTGTAAGATTATTTGTACGCAAATCATCATATTATTTGGAAGTCCTATATTCAGACAGCATGTATGTTGTTCTTAACGAAAATATTTCAATAAAACGCCATTTTTTTTTGTTTATTTGGTTTAAAAAACGCGTCAACCGATAGGTCATAATGCACCACTCTAGACTAGGGTTTTGGTTTATTTTGGGTTAAGGGGCGCGTCAACCGTTAGGTCATAATGTACCACTCTTGCCAAAGGGGGGGGGGAGGAGGGCCCATGGGAACAGGGGAGGAGGGGCTCATGCTGGTCAGAACCAGCCAGGTAAGGGGTGGAGGGGGGTTCTCACGTCGCAGTCGTCATCGTCGTTGTAATCTTTCGTTTTGTAATTGTCATCGTTGTTTGGGGAGGTCGTCAAGGGGAAGGGGGCAAGGTCCCCCACTACGATTGCCAGAGCTCGCCTTCTGGATTCCGGAGGAATATACTACCCTTCTTCATAGCTGATGATTGCGAATTGTGGACTTTTTCTCTTGAAACGCCTTTTACGATTAGCAAAGCCATGCTCTGGGTTGATTCTACCCCCGGGCCCAGACGGGGACTGCCATATAAGCCTGACGGATTTGATTTGGCACACCTGTGTTTGTCACATGCGTTTTGGCAAATTCTTGATTTCTTGGCTGGCTGACTCCCCAGACGTTTTGAATGTTTAGGCAATTGTCACGGGAACGAAAAAAAAGGACTCCGAAGTCACGCTTTTCTTGAGGGCGCGTCAACCGCTAGGACATGATGCGAGTCTTCTCACAGATATGTATGCTACGGGGGGGGGGGCGACGGGTTCAAGCCCCCTAGCTGTGATACAGGGGGGGATCAGCTCCCCTGCATCAAGCTCTAAAATTGTATATGTGCAAAATTCCTAGGGTCATTAATTGCTATAAAGGAGGGTTTCTTTTTCAAATTAAAATTGTATATTATTATGATAGAAATAGCAAAAACAAAGTTGTTATTTGAATAAAAAGGACTTTTGTGATTAAGTGCTCGTAAACCGTCAGGTCATAATGCTCCACTCTGGCCTAAGAGATATGGGGAGGAAATACGAAAGTTCCATGTTGGTCGGCGTCAGCCACGTGTGTGGGAGGATGGGGGGTGATTCTCACGTCGCGGTCACCACCGTCTCTGTCATCTCCATAGGACATGTTTATATGTGTTGGGGGGAAGGGGGAGGGGATCATCTAAAATTGTTAAGTTGTCTACCCGAACTGCAATATTTTTTGTTTGCATATTGTTTAATGTTTGTATATTTCGATTAAGGACGCGTCAACCGTTACGTCATAATGCACTTCTCTAGCCTAGGGGATATAGGGTTTAAAAGGAGCCCATGCTGGTCAAAACCAGCAACGGGTAAGGGAAGGAAGGGGATTTTATCACGTCGCGGTCGTCATTTAAATTTTGTGGAGTGTCTCCAACGGACGACATGCCAGACCCAGAGTTCGCCTTTAGTTCATGAAGTACTATACTTAGTCTTTTCTGTTACTATAAACTGATGTTTGCGAGGTGGACTTTTTTTTCTTGAATCGCCAATTGTACGATTAGCAGAGCCATGCTCTGGGCCAATTCGCCCTGGTTTAAAACCAGCCACGGGAGGGGGAGGAAAGATGGGTTCTCACGGCGCGGTCGTCATCGTGTTTTTCATCATTTGTGATTTCAAGGATGTCGTCGTTGGGGGGGTCGTCAAGGGAAGCGGAGGGTTTTCGACGACTTCAACCATAGTTCGCCCTAGTTTGGGGAATCTCATATTCCCCTACATTCTATAGCTTATGTTTGCGAGATGAACGTCGCCGGAGACTTCGTCAAGGTAAAGGGAGAGGTCCCTGAAGATATGGGGAAGAAAACCCCATACTGGTCAGAAAAAAGCCAACGGGTTTTAGGGAGAAAAGAGGGAGAGAGTGTCTCACGTCGCTGTCATCATCTCTTTGTTGTCTTTTAGTTTTCTTTAATTGCCTTCTCTCATCCTAGCAGGTGAAACCCGACAAAGTCACGAGTTGCACTTCCCAATCTGAGTTATTTCTTGTATTAAGACGCACACGCCAATTTGGGTGGTTGAAGACACCTCGGTCGTGGGACAGAGCGATGCTGGATATCTTCTCCGGGTCTAGGCTGGTTCACAGAGCCACGTCCAATGATTCTCCCGTGCGACGAGACTTATAAAGGTGCGTTTAACAGTCTTTCGTTTGGGGCGCCGCGACTTGAGCGCAGCCAATCAGAGAACTGGGTTGCCGTCTGACAGTGGCGGTTTGTTTTGAAACCCAAAAATTCTC
>JAMZAV010015168.1:0-12920 GCA_024449915.1 Sweltsa coloradensis | reverse complement strand
ATCTAGAATATTTTTAATAACTTTAAAATGAAATATGTCTACTTTTAAAAACGTTAAAATTTGTTAGAAGCAAAAACAAAAAAAATCAATAAATAAAAAACATAACAAAAGAAAGGGAGAAAACCCTCGCTCTAGGATGTCTTTTTACGACTACATGCGACAACCTTGAGCTCCAAAAAAAACCCGACGCGTCCGTCGATGGTCACTTGTACTTCAGGATTGTAGCTTAGTTACAACTTACAAGATACTTGCTTTTATACGTAGTGAGCACTCATCTCAATTCTCAAAAATTTTCAGGCAGAGTGCCAGTGTTCGAAATTAAGCTGTGATCTTTGGCACTATCTGACCACGACCACCGAATATAACAGTTTTCAAAGAGTGGCACACAATATGGTACACAAGCACTCACTAGTCATTCATCTCATTTGGTGCAAGAAAATATTTTGGGTACACAAGCACTCACTAGTCATTCATCTCATTTGGTGCAGAAAATATATCAGTGTGAGTTGAACACTACACAGTGTAGTGAGTAGTGGCTTAGGAACCGGGGGGGGGGGGGGGGGGCAAAACTAACGTGAGTTAAATATTAATCCAGAATTTCCGTAGTAAATAATATGCATATTACACTTATACAATTCGACAGTCACCTTGGTAAAACGAATATGTTTGCCTGTATGCTTCGTCATTACATCAAAAATTAGGTTGAAATTTACTAAAATGGGCCACTTCACGTTCATTTTTTAGTTTTTAGATCGCAGATAGTTGCTGTAAACCATCGTTTACAGAGTCCGAGTGCAGTTAAAACATGACGAAATAACTGTAGTATTATGGAAAAAAATCGCCTTTGGCGAAAGGGCCTCCGCTGGGGCTTGCCCCAGACCCCGGCTTCCCGACCACAAATTCTGCTATTGGATTTGGCCCCCACCCTCCAACTTTCGAAACGTTCCTACGCGCCTGGTAGTGTGTGTTTTGTAGTTGAATCAGCTGGAGCTGGCTCGTGGCTAATCTGATATTTTCGGATCAAAACCAGTATCACCATATCCCCTCCAACCAGTCAGAACGAGTGGCCGACCTGAACCAATCAGAACCGATGTAGCAGGAAGCCTTGGGTCGGCGTCTCCATGTGCATCTGTTTCCTTGAACTTATTCGTCAGTGAGCTCCCGATCAGAGTGCGTGTACAGCCATGCAGGCCAACAAGTTTGCTTGTCTGGTGATAATTTTGTGTGCACAGTGTCGTCTCTGCTTGACAGTGTCCACTCGGCCAGTAAATGTAAGTACATGCGTGGGAGATTCCTGGAGAGTTGTGGCTTAGTTTAAAGAGTGTTAAATTTGAATCTGTGTGAAGGTCACTTAGGCCTACTCCTCCTTTCTCTTGGATGTAGGCCTAATGTGATGTATGTATAAATAGTAAACACTAAACACATTCAACTAGCCATGTGATGAAATAAACGTTAGCGTCAGCGATGGTCAATTTTCCCCAAATGTTATTTCTTGACTTTGAATGGGTTATCCGGTTATGCATGCAAAACATTCTCCTGTCCAGTCCAGTGTCCATGATGGCTCATGCATATGCAACGCATAAGAATGAACGCAAAGGGGACCTATTGTTCGAGGACCACAGGTCTTGATTTAATGAAATGTTCTGGACCCGGGGGCGGGTAGAGTAGAATTTGTCTCGGAGCATCCACCTTCTGATCATTAAATGCGTATGAGGAGAGCTCATCTCGCAAACATCAGCTCGTAATTTAGTGGAGTATTTTTACTCCCCCAAAACTAGAGGTGAGCTCGGCAGTCGTCGTCATACAGGAACCTCTTCCCTTGACGACCTAGTTGACAAAGGCTAATTGAGTCTGACATCGGACGGTGACATGATCTTCTGTCCCAGCGCCTTCACCGGTACGTCTTCCTCACATTTTTACGTTTGCCATTATGAATTACCCAATAACCCAACGGTTGACGCTACCATTATCCAAATGATCTACACGACAGATGACAACACTAATGTACCGCCGTTTGAATTTTGGCGCGTAAAATACGAAATCACGTAATATTAGGTTTGTTCGTTCGCGGACCTAGTGTTAACACTAAAAAAGTCAGTGTCTACACTTTACACTGGCTTCTAGGCTAGTGTTATGAGTGCCAGTTTTAACACTGAAGCGAACGAACGGACCAAAATGGCTCTTTTCACAAAAGTGTGTACGAACGAACAAACCTTTTGTGTTCACTGCCCTGTTAATTAATTAAATTAACTTACCACTTTAGGTGCCAAAAGATTCAAAATGGCCACCAGGTCGGGCTTATAAACCTCCACATCTTTAACTATTTCTGTTTGAGTCTCCATATTGATTTATTTGATTATTCTTATTTTCTATTCTAAGGTAGACTTTTAAATGCTTGCAATGACTAGTTGGAAGTGATGCTGTCTTTTGACATTGGCCAAGCGAGTAGCTAGCGTTTTAAATTGTGATTACTAAGCTGTTGACGGTTTGTTTATGAATGGTAATACTTAAAGAAACACCTTTTTATTTGCACACATTTCAACACAAAGCGACAAACAAGTTGCAAACTGTTGACGTTGCAATGGCGTGCAAAGTGTAATATAATTATAAGACAGTACAGACTACAGAGTACACTCGAGCCAATCAGCGATAGGCGATACACTCAAATAATACAAGTATTAAACAAATTCACGTATGCATGATTTATATCTTGCATAAATTATTAAGTTTATGGCTTCAACCTGGTACGAAACAGTTTTGCTGTCATCAACTGTTCAGCCGGAGCTTGAAATGTCACAAGAATTTTGCATTTAGCAATACCAAGTTTATTTTGCTGGGTATAAAAAAATACAAACTATCCTTGGAATATTGTTGCACTTAGAAGTACGTTGTTTGAATTATTAGCCAGCAGTATAAGAATGTCGCTTTCCTTCACTTCAAAGAAGAGCTCTCGAGGTATCTAGGCATAGAGTACTGCAACTTGCAGTTTGCAAGTCATTTTCTTCGTATGGTATGTCCATCATATTACCCACTCATCGTATTGATTAGCACTGCTGCCATAAATAATATTACATTTAAATCCGAATTAGTACGAAAATTACGGTGGATGTATTGACATCGATCGGAATTGAAGTAAAATTCTACGATCATTGGCTGAATCAAAGCGATAATCAGGAGGATAATTTTCGACGAGAAACTTTCTCAATATCCGCTATTTTATCAAGGTGTCTGGGGGGCATTAGCCCGTTTGAAATTGACAATTTTCAATGTGTTATTTGGTACGTTTTAAGACGAAGTAAGTGTATGCCTCCCAGTGTACCCTGCTAAGTAATACCCGTATTTAAATTTACGCAAATAGCGTAGCCTACCGCAGTGCACTATATTCATAACAGCCTTGTTTCTCGAAAAGTTCAGCGACCAAATGATTACCTATGTATGGTAGGCCTAATGTCTTTTGATCCACATACACAAATCCTTCGTTAGTCGGTATTTTTCGTCAGACGAAAACAATCTCGTTATAAAAATTACAGATTACAATACTTTCACCCAATCTTCAGTTATAGTTAAATTTAAAAAATAACAAAGCAAAACTAATTTGTTTCCAGTTCATCAAGATTTCTAACGAAACAGAAAAAAATCGAACAAAATGTAAACACTTATTGGCAATTCTTCAACTGTTACCACCTTTGATTCAGCGAATTTAAATGGATGGATCTCAATCTCGTGTGTATTTGTACACTCGAATTCGAATCGAACTCAATACATCCATATTATTATGCAAAAACCAAAATACAGTCTCAAAAGTCCAACTATTCATGTTCAAAAGTCGAGACTTGTTCGAACAATGTATCTGTACTAGGAAAACGCTTGAGTCCCGCCGCGTTGTTCGATGAGCGTATATGGTGCATTGAGATGCCATGTGTTACGCAGATTTTCTGTTGTTCTGTGAAAAAAATTATTGCTTAGTCGAAAATTTTTTAAAAATTAATTAAATAAATAAAAAAATTAACTTATTTTTTTAATAAATCGTAATTAAAAAAAAAAAAAAAATCGTAAAATTGCAATTGTTATAAGAAATAATTATTCGATTGCGCTCAAATTTTACACGAGTATATAAATTGATGAAATTAAAGTTCTGTGAAAAAATCATTACAAAAGGATAAAGCATGTAGGTGTTATAAGTCAAAGAATTGTTTTAAAAAAGAAAAAACCCGTAAAATTTCGATTTTCATGAAAAATAAGTTTTCGATTACGCTCAAATTTCACACGAATATCTTAATTCATAAAATTAAGGTTCTGTGAAAAAATCATTACAATCGATAAAGCGTGTAGGTGTTATAAGTCGAAGAAATTTTTTAAAAATCGAAAAAAATCGTAAAATTGCGTTTGTTATGAGAAAAAATTTCCCGATTGCGCTCAAAAACGTGGCAGTTCTAAGTTCAGAGATTTCGAAGGCCTCCATAAAATTTCATCGCAATCGGAGTATCGGTTTAGCCGGAATCGTTGTTAACAAACACACAAAAATACAAAAAAAAAAAAAAAAAAAAAAAAACATTCCGGATTTTTTTCTCCAGTGTAGTGAAATGGAATCTTCGCTTCGCTCGCTACGCTCGCTACGCTCATCCAACAACCAATCTCTTCCGCGGACAAATAAAACTCCCTTTTTTCTTGACACTAGTCAGTAATTGTTGGATGAGCGTAGCGAGCGAAGCGAAGATTCCATTTCACTACACTGGAGAAAAAAATCCGGAATGTTTTTTTTTTCTTTTCTTTCTTTCTTTCTGTATTTTTGTCTGTTTGTTAACACGATTCTGGCTAAACCGATACTCCGATTGCGATGAAATTTTATGGAGGCCTTCGAAATCTCTGAACTTAGAACTGCCACGTTTTTGAGCGCAAATCGAAAAATTATTTCTTATAAAAAACGCAATTTTACGATTTTTTTCGATTTTTAAAAACTTTCTTCGACTTATAACACCTACATGATTTAACCGATTGTAATGATTTTTTCACAGAACCTTAATTTTATGAATTAATATATTCGTGTGAAATTTGAGCGCAATCGAATAATTATTTCTTATGAAAATCGCAATTTTACGATTTTTTTCTTTTTTTAAATTTCGATTAACTAAAAAAAATTAAAAATTAAAGTTTATTTTTTATTTAATTTAAATTAATTTTAAAAAAATCTTCAACAGTAATGATTTTTTCACAGAACAACAGAAAATCCGCATAACACATGGCAGCTCAATACACCAATTACGCTCATCCAACAACGCGGCGGGACTTAAGCGTTTTCCTAGTAATTTTAGTAAATCTAATCTATGGCATTTCGACCAACTGCAAAGCAAGCCATCGCAGTAACTTTCTCACTGCAATTTATTGAGATCATTTGCAAATTGGTTAAGCTATTAGGAAAACGCTTAAGTCCCGCCGCGTTGTTGGATGAGCGTAATTGGTGCATTGAGCTGCCATGTGTTATGAGGATTTTCTGTTGTTCTGTGACAAAATTATTACAAAGTCGAATAATTTTTTAAATTAAATTAAATTAAATAAAAAATTGACTTTATTTTTAATTTTTTTTATGAATCGTAATTTTAAAAAGGAAAAAATCGTAAAATTGCATTTTCATAAGAAATAATTATTCGATTGCGCTCAAATTTTACAAGAATATATTAATTCATAAAATTAAGGTTCTGTGAAAAATTCATTACAATAGGATAAAGCATGTAGGTGTTATAAGTCAAAGACTTGTTTAAAAAAAGAAAAAACATGTAAAATTTCGATTTTCATGAGAAATAATTTTTCGATTGCTCTCAAATTTCACACGAATATCTTAATTCATAAAATAAAGGTTTTTGTGAAAAAATCATTAAAATCAAATTAAGCATGTAGGTGTTATAAGTCGAAGAAATATTTTAAAAATTGAAAAAATTCGTAAAATGGCGATTTTCATGAGAAATAATTTTCCGATTGCGCTCAAAAACGTGGCAGTTCTAAGTTCAGAGATTTCGAAGGTCTCCATAAAATTTCATCGCAATCGGAGTATCGGTTTAGCCGGAATCGTGTTAACAACAACAAAAATACAGAAAGAAAGAAAGAAAGAAAAAAAAAAAACATTCCGGATTTTTTTCTCCAGTGTAGTGAAATGGAATCTTCGCTTCGCTCGCTACGCTCGCTACGCTCATCCAATAAAATAAAGTGCATTGTTTGTGATTTATATTGCTTTTAATTGGTGTATTTGGCGTTCGTTTTTGGGATATTCATATTTATAATGTATATTGTTTATTTATGATTTTGTGTTCACAAGTCAACCAAACCTTTGACCGAAACTCATGCCTCGAAATGATGACCTTGTGAACTAGTGTCGCGTGTTATATTACTGACCTCTGCAATATTAAATAGTTGTAGTGAAGATTTCAAGATTACTAAGTTTAATTCAATAGCAATATTCCAACGATATGTTCGTGAATGTCGAGTTGTGTCATTGTGTCGCGATATTGAACGTTTCAGACTTGCGGCCGTGAAAAGGACGCAAATATCCGGCCGGGCCACGTGGACGAGACACGTGAATGACAATTGGTCACAGGAATACGTATGTAATAATATGTCGAGTTTAATATTTGTGATAGATCTTGTCACGTTTATCGCTGATTCACCGATAGACCATCCGGCCGGCTTGGCTTGCACTGCACGACCTACAGTAGGCGCGTATTTTTTAACCTTACGTAAAATCCCAGTGTTTACAAAAATCCAACAGAAGCAAACTCAAATAGCATGTATCCAAGTTTGAAATTCAAAACCTTGAGAAACCACAAGTAAAAAATACGTTCAGGTGCGATTTTTGAGCGAGCGCAGCGAGCGTCTCCACTTGACTCTTATGGCTCGAATGTCTGGTTTTTTTTCTGTTACTGCTTCGGTACAGGTCGCACCGTTTCTCTGATCGACCTGAAATTTTGCACACATGTACATACCACCTATGCGGGTTGCTGTATAGTTTTTGAACAAAATCCGATCGTTGGTTATAAAAAAAAATGTTCCGATCGTTATGAAATTTTGCAGGGTCAATAAGTAGGCTACAACATTCTCTCCTATTTTACAAATTTTCAGCTATGTAACATTATGGGAATGTCGTACTCGGGTCTTGTTGCACGTGCCGGTGCTCGCTCAACAACGCGACGGGACTTAGCGTTTTCCTAGTTTAAAGAAATAATGTTTGCAATCAAAACTGTTCAAAGATTCCCCTGAAAATATCATCAATATGGGGGGGGGGGGGGGGGTGTTATAGTTCCGTTCGTAGAGCAAAGAAAAACAACATCAAATCGTACGCAAATGCATCATTTCGTGTCTGTCAGTACGTGTGCTTTGCACGACTCACGATTCTACCGAACATGGTCACCGGTGAGATACAACATTTTTGGGGGCATTTGTTTGTTTGTTTGTTTCTCTTCTTTGTCTTCGTGTATATTTTCAACAGGTCGCCAGGGTGGGTTTCTGGTTCTGGGGCCAAACTTACCACGTGCAATGCAACGTTGAAAGTTAGCTCAATATATCCTGATCATCTATCCATAAAGTTTGTACTATTTGGATGAGCGAAGCGAAGACTTCAATTTCACTGACCCCCAAACAAATTTAGCTCGGGTGTTTTTTTTGTTTGTTTGTTTGTTTGTTTTTCGTTCGCTCTCTACCGGGCAAACGGAGGGGACCTTCGTAATCTCTGAATGTAGACTTGCCACGTTCTTGGGTATAATCGAAGAAATATTTCTCATGAATATCGTACTTTCACGATTTTTTTTCGATTTTTAATGCGATATTTTCGTGATATTTGGGCCGATTCTGACCAAACGGATGGGCTACAACGTCCATATTTCACATGGACATTGGTAATGGTGATGTATTGCCTTTTGAAAGAAAAAGTTGAAAAAGTTAGCCAAAATCCATAGAATAAAGGTTTTAATATGAGTTTTTTTTAGGCATATAATAATCAATCACTTACAATGCGTTCAAAAAGCTCTTGCAAAAGTAAAGAGACCCCACGCAAACTAAAAACTTACAAAAAGCTCATCCATCAACGCGACTAAAAAGCGTTTGCGAAACTGGCCTATAGTTGGATGAGCGTAGCGAGCGTAGCGAGCGAAGCGAAGATTCCATTTCACTACACTGGAGAAAAAAATCCGGAATGTTTTTTTTTTTCTTTTTTTTTTTTCTTTTTTCTTTTTTTTTTTGTATTTTTGTGTGTTTGTTTAACACGATTCCGGCTAAACCGATACTCCGGTTGCGATGAAATTTTTTGGAGGCCTTCGAAATCTCTGTACTTAGAACTGCCACGTTTTGAGCGCAATCGGGAAAATTTTCTTATAAAAAAACGCAATTTTACGATTTTTTCGATTTTTAAAAAAATTCTTCGACTTATAACACTTACATGCTTTATTCGATTTTAATGATTTTTTCACAGAACCTTAATTTTATGAATTAAGATATTCGTGTGAAATTTGAGCACAATCGAAACTTTATTTCTCATGAATATTGAAATTTTACGGGTTTTTTCTTTTTTAAAACAGTTCTTTGACTTACAACACCTACATGCTTTATCCTTTTGTAATGATTTTTTTATAGAACCTTAATTTCATGAATTAATATACTCGTGTAAAATTTGAGCGCAATTGAATAATTATTTCTTATGAAAATTGCAATTTTACGATTTTTTTCTTTTTTTTAAATTACGTTAAAATTACGATTTATTAAAAAAATTAAGTTAATTTTTAATTTAATTTAATTTAATTTTAAAAAAATCTTCGAATAAGTAATGATTTTTTCACAGAACAACAGAAAATCCGCGTAACTCAATGCAGCTCAATGCACCAATTACGCTCATCCAACAACGCGGCGGGACTTAAGCGTTTTCCTAGTTTAATTCCATGATTGGATGAGCGTAGCGAAAGTTCCCTTTCACTACACTGGAGAAAAAATACAGAATGTTTTGTTTTTTTTCCCTGTTTGTATTATTGTGTGTTTGTGACACGATTCCGGCTAAACCGATACTCCAATTACGATGATATTTTATGGAGGCCTTCGAAATCTCTGAACTTAGAACTGCCACGTTTTTGAGCGCAATCGGAAAATTATTTCTCATTAAAATCGCAATTTTACGATTTTTTTCTACTTTTAAAAAATTTCTTCAGCTTATAACACCTACATGCTTTATCCGATTTTAATTATTTTTTCACAGAACCTTTATTTTATGAATTTAGGTATTCGTGTGAAATTTGAATGCAATCGAAAAACTATTTCTCATGAAAATCGAAATTTTACGTTCTTTTTTTCTTTTTTTATAACAATTTTTTGACTTATAACACCTACATGCTTTATCCTATTGTAATGATTTTTTCACAGAACCTTAATTTTATTAATTAATATATTGGTGTAAAATTTGTGCGCATCGAATAATTATTTCCTATGAAAATTTCAATATTACGATTTTTTCCTTTTAAAAAAAAATCTTCAACGTAGTGTAATGATTTTTTCACAGAACAACAGAAAATCCGCATAACACATGGCAGCTCAAAGCACCAATTTCGCTCATCCAACAACGCGGCGGGACTTACGCGTTTTCCTATTATATTCATCCATGCATCATCATGTTCTGTGCATGGTTCCGTGTGTTTGTTTTGTTCGTGTCTTCGTGTGGCTCGGTAGATTTATCAACTGCTTTGGCTTCCAATGCAAAAGGTCCTGTATTCAAAGTAGAGTAGAGAGTAGAGTATTTATTTGCCGTACTCTGCGGAGTTTGGTGTGAAGTGGACTGTTAATATGCATGATATTTTTGTATGGGTTTGAAGACTCTCCCTTCATCTCGCCGACGTCGACTGATTGATTAATTATAGTTATTATAAGTCTGGGCCCGGGGTAGAATTGGTCCAGAGCATGGCTCTGCTAATTGTACAAGACGATTCAAGAGAAAAAGTCCTCCTCGCAAACATCAGCTAGTAAGAGGGGATTATAATATTTCTCCCCGAAACTAGAGGCGAGCTCTGGCAATCGTCGTCGGGGACCTTGCCCCATTCCCTTGACGACCCCCCGACGAAGATGACAATGCCACCACGAACGATGACAAAGACAATGACGACCGCGACGTGAGATTTCCCCCTCCCCTTTCCTCCCCATACCCGTGTCTGGTTCTGATCTCTAAAATTCTGATCAGTATGGGCCCCTCCTCCCCATATCCCACTAGGCTAGAGTGGTGCATTATGACCTAACGGTTGACGCGTCCTTAATCCAAATAAAAAATTATAGGCCTACCCAAATAGATTGATAGATATAAGCTTGGGCAAATCGCCGTGGATGTAAGGGTTTATTGCAGAGCACTTTTTGACCTCTATTCCACGCAAAAAATTGAAAATGTTAGTAACTAACTGTAAATATGACAAATTTGTACAATCATTTTCATAGCACAAATCATGGTATATGTTAATGCTCTCCCTCCCCCTCAACCATTCCTTTCCAAAAATTTGTCATTGCCTGATTGGTTATAATTATTTTTAAAAATATCAATTTGATTGTAATTTTACATGCGCCAAAAACATTTAACATATTTTCAGATCGGCTGTGCGTTGTTGGGGCAAACAAGACCAAGAGCATTAATAAATCGTGCACTGTTCTTCGAGAGGATGAAACTAGTATGGTTGAGTGTGTGGACGGGACCGATAGGTGAGTGTAGTTATTTGTTTAATACTGAGTGATGAGTCGTACTGGTGTTATTGGTGTCCATTTACATTCATTTGCTGACAACAACTGGATAATGGAAAGATTATTGACATAAGACTTTATTTCAATTGATATTAAATTTTTAAACGATATCTCACTTAGGCATAAAGATTGATTTTTTGAGGGAGCAAGTGTATTGTATTAAATTGTGTAACTGAGCTAAAAAATGTAACAATTAATGAATTATTGATTGATCTTACAAACACTGATTAACAAAAAAATAATTTTTGATTATCAGTTGTCAAAAGTAGCATCGAACGGCAACCTTACTAATTTGGGTACGTACTTGAGGTGTTGATAGTTCGTTTCATACTAACAGTGTTATATTTTTTTAGAAGTTTCACTCAGAGTTTGCACACTGCATGGAATACACTGTAAAAACTCGTTTTCATGTGTTCGTTTAGTCGCGACGCTACGCAAGTATTAACTGGCCAATCAGTATCACAACGAGGAATGAACCCTTCGTGCATTGAGTTCAGTCTAGCGGTGGATAATAAACCTTTTTTTTTAAACTTTTGGCCGCGTCGCCTCTGACACTCATGAAAACGAGGCTTTATAAATATCAGAAAACTAATAAGGTTTTTAAAATGTGGAATGTTTGTTTGTTGGTAGACAAATTGTAATTTAAAATTTTATAGCAACTTTTTATTCCAACCTTTAAGAACGTTTGCCTTTACATACATATTTAGATGTACTTCTCTTTAAAACATACCATTTAAGATGTTGCCACTATAAATATTAACTTTAAAAATGTGATAGGGCCGCTATTATGTTTCAGGGACAAGTTTAAATGTATGTGTATTTCTTATTTCCATACCGGTACGGTAGATTGAGACTGTGGTAGAGATGGTGCCACTCTATCCATGGCCAGTGCAAACTAAATTGACAAAGTCTAGGCCTATCAATAATACTCCTGTGAATTGTAAATGTAATTATGTCAAAAAGGGGACTTTAAGAAGAATGCAGTACTTTGGAAATGCTAAAATTAATTAATTTGCTGTGTTGTTGGGAGAAAAGCTGATTTCATACGACGGTTCAACATAACCAGGGTTGGTAACCCGGGTAAAAACCCGAGTAAAAAATCTGGAGTAGACTATTTTGAATTGTTAATACCACTGTAAATATACTAATTAACAAGTAATAAATGTTATAAAAATTATGCCCAAAACTTGTTAAAATGCTCCAATCACACTAAGAATCGAGAAAAAAATCCGGGGCTATGCGCACCGGACCCACATTAGCTGGGGGACCTCTCCAGTGGTGTCGGAACAGGGGGAAGCAATGGGGGAATTGCCCCCCCTAACTTTCATGCCAGGAGGGCATAGGGGGGCAGAGTTTAGAATTGAAAAATCAAAATTTCTACTCGACTTTTTGGGAAAGCAACGTCGGATGATCTAGTCAACAATTCATTTCCAGGAAGAAACAATCCAACAGTAGCAGGAATGTTAGGTTGGCTGACGTACCCCGTGCCTGAACCGTCAGCTACCCGTCTTGTATTGTGAGCCGGTCACTCACTTCAGTGATAGTGGACACGCGACTCAGACTCACGTCTAATCCAAACATCCCTTTGAATGATTTGCTAGAGTTATTGGCAGATGCAAGTTGGGCTTTGGTTCGCTCGTGTCGCATCGTTATGCGTTGTAGGAAGATTATTCCTCTTAGAGTGTAAGTAGTGTAGTGTGAAGTGTGAAGTGTAAAGTAAAGTGTGTGTGTGTAGTAGAGATGCGAATTTAAAAAAAAAGAGGCGGCCCGGCCCGAGGCCCGACCCGAAACGGTCCGGCCCGAACCCGGCCCGAAAGATAATCATCCTGGCCCGGCCGGCCCGGCCCGAAAGTCGGCCCGAAAGTCTGGATTTTTAGACTCGTCAAAGCAAATGGGCCGCCTTTGCCAACAGTATGGTAGTATTTCTTAGTTCTGCGATTATATAGGCCTACCGTTATACCTAGATCTGGGTGGGCATAGATCTGGGTGGGCATTGGACAGTGTAGACCTAAAGCAAACTGCCCATATGGCATGTTTATAATTGTGCGTGTTTATTTATCGATAGGAGTAATGCCGCCAATAAGGGACGCAGATGTAGTTGTAGGCCTATATATTTATTATGTGAGAGCAAAGTTCTAT
This sequence comes from Sweltsa coloradensis, assembly GCA_024449915.1. Lineage (NCBI taxonomy): Eukaryota > Metazoa > Arthropoda > Insecta > Plecoptera > Chloroperlidae > Sweltsa > Sweltsa coloradensis. The sequence goes on along the minus strand of JAMZAV010015168.1, from coordinate 35 downwards.
TTTGTGTTTATTAGGGACCACGAGAACAAAACCAA
>JAMZAV010015167.1:0-20595 GCA_024449915.1 Sweltsa coloradensis | reverse complement strand
CATTTTTGACAACTCTCCTTCAGCTCACTGCAGACATGATGTAGTTATTTGTACAACTACGAAGGGCGGACACGTCCAAGTTTTATGACCTTAGCGATCCACTCGGGAGAGACCTGACAAGTCTCGCCATAACTGCTCGTCGTTTGGTACGCTCAAGGAGGAGATGTCTAGATTACGAGTGCCATGACGGCAGAGGGCATCGATCATTCGCTGCCAATCTATAATGGTGCATTCTGTAAGTTGAACCGTGCGCCACTGCGGAGGAACAAGAGAAATAATTAAAAAAGATCTAGCATTTCTGATAGGAAAGTTAATTTTATTATATCCAAGATTAAAATGAAGTATCATACCAAAGTTTATATAGGCATTCGCATAGGCCTTTATTTATATTTATTAAACCCCTATAGTAGGCTATAGTTTGAATGTTCTTTAGAAATATGTGATAAAACTGGTGAGCAAATAATGATCGAATGATGAAAGTCAATCGCACGTAAACTCATAATAAATGTGGATGGGCTACAAAATATGCACCTACCTTGAAATACCTGCAGATAATATTATCTACAGAAATAGCCTGCGAGGCTCCTGCTCTTGACAACTGGTCCACCTTGTCTCAAGACTTTGATTTTGAGGAGCTGGTGCCAGGATTACTGTCTCAGCAACATCACGAACCACGTCCACATGATTTGCTTCTGGCCGCGCCATGTCTTGTTAAATGTAGTTGTTTGCGACTATGCGACTATCTTTTCATGTACATCTAGCAAAACGGTTTTATATTGGTGGTCAATGGTCATTGCAACAATATAGCCTGGTTGCTTAGACAAACCATTCGGGGTTTAGTGATAGAGGCGTGAATTTTGGATCATTTACTCAGAAAAACGTGCTGAGTAATTTTCCAGGTGATCCTAATCGATTTTTTCCCCGTTTAGGGGTGACCATGGTGCAAAGTTAGGGGTAGAAATTATTTTTAAATAGACTAGGGGTGAGCCTCATAGAAGTAAAAGTGTGGTATTTAAACATTTTGTGTAAGCATGTATTCAATGTAATTATTTTAATCTAAAAAATGTATTATTTTTAACAGAGGTGTCCAAAATTGCTATTTCGAAAAAATGGTAGTAAGTATAGCTTGTGATGACTCAGCTTTCGGGGATGAGTGATAGAAGCGTGAATTTTGGATCATTTACTCAGAAATATGCAATGAGTAATTTGCGAGGTGGTCCGCATCGAAAACTGTTCCCGTTCAGGGGTGACCATGGTGCAAAGTTAGCGGTAGAAATTATTTTTTAATAGACTAGGGGTGAGCCTAATAGAAGTAAAAGTGTGGTATTTAAACATTTTGTTGAAGTATTAATTCAATTTAATTGTTTAAAGCTTAAAAAATTATCATCATCAACCAACTTACTCTGCTAGTCTAGGCTATACTTGATTGTCAAGACATTGTTGTTGACCTTTTGGTTAAGCCTAGCTAGGGCCTAGACTGTGACCTAGGCTAGGAGTAGGTAGGACTTAGCCCTGGCCTAATGTACGAATTAGCATGGGCCTAACGTATCACTTAATCTGGGACATATTACATAGGCCTAGTCTTAATCCCATTCATAAGGCCTACCTAAACTGAATTTCAAAATGAGCTGGTTGTTTTCATAGCAGGCCTCAAATAACCTGTTAACTTTTGTGTTTATGGCTTTGCAACTAGGGCCTAGAAGGCCTAGGCCAAAAAGTTACTGTGTCTGTTGGATCCATGAAATCCAAAAATGATCTCATTGATGAACTTGCACGGGAACGGGACTGCCTGTCATGGTAGTGGGAATCCAGACTTTGTGACTCATCTGGTCTTGGGCTAGGCGGAGGCCTTTTTTCATCTGGCAATCCCAATGGACACTGTGTTCAATGTTTTTGCTCACTTACACATTTTCCTTTCATTAACCTCTGTACTTCAAGAGAGCATTTAACACACTTCTGAATATGTTTTGACATTTTAGTAGTATTTTTGAATTTGTATAAGTGATTGCAATACTTGCACCTTTTCCCTGCAGGCCCTCTCTTAAAATATTGCCAAATATTTGCTTTTAATTGTTTAATAAAACTCAGTAGAACTCATTCAATCACTTCTATATCTTAGTACCTTATCAACAATCTTACCTTCTTTCTTTATCATGGCCATGGATAATACATCACTTTTTACACATGGCCAGTTGACTATGTCAAGTTGTCAACATTAAGCTTAATAAAAGTGGCTGTGAAAAGTGGCGGGAATTTAAAAAATATAAAAATATTTAAAACTCATATGTAGTCTTGTAGATCAGTTAAATTACTAAATAATAAATGTACATTAAATATAAAAATAAATAAATGAATAAATAAATAGATTTCCACTTTTTGGTAATATATTAACAATGCGGGAATATTCCCCAAGCGGGGAACATTCCCACGGGAATATTCCCACCTCCACATCACTATGTGCCACTAATCTCCACCATTTGATTAGGTTTATTGACAATCGGATTTGTACTAGTGTGCCCAAACATCATTCTCAACGGGCAAAGATTAGCATCTCTACTATTTGTGACGCGTGATTTCTTGTGAGGTGTTACTTCTCGGTAGGTGCTGTCGATACCTCCTATGTGAGTGGGTTGGCGGGCCCAGCTTGGCTGCGGTACACGTACACCACATCCAGTAACACCTCTACGTCCCAGGACCTTGAACTCTTACGTATTCACCTAATTTAATTGAGTGGGAGGTCGATTAGTCACTTCTACCAACGTAGTTAACAAAACTATCTATCAATAGGTTTACTTCGGCATCGTGAGAAAGCCACCGGTATCACTAGCCCTTCTAAGCCATATTGCGGGAGAATCCAGACGGCTTTGAAGTTCTGTAAGGCCTGCCTTTCAACCGACTGAATTTTGGAAGAAGTAAAACAGCCTCCTTGTTTCTGTTTCACATTAAAGAAACTAACCTGTTCTGTTATTATGTTTACCTGAGGCAAGCAGTGTTCCTCAAATTTCATCAGTACCACCTTGTACTTCTTCTTGTCTATTCAGAAGCTGTTTATGTTTATTCATGGATTCATGGATTTATTCATGCCTTGCCAGCAGTGCACTATGTCGGGGTGCACGCGCCGTTTGTCTTTGCAAGACTACCTCGCTGTAGTAGCAAGGGATTCCAATAGGTTAAACCTGGTAAGATCCAGGCCAACGCTCGTGGTAGTGAAGACACTAGCCATATAGTCTATGGGTAGGTCTCTTCGCATATTGCGATTTTCTAACCAATCAGCTGGAGCGTCAGTAGGATTGGCGGTTGTAACAGCGGAGCTCCAAGAAATGTCCGAGTCGTTTGACCTTTCCTTGAAGAGTTGGAAGTTGAATGCCAATGACATTCCAAAACTCCCTATTGATTCTAGACATAGGGATTGAGGATACGCTTGACCATTTACACCACGTGAAAGAGGGTCTTGATCATGAGTAGGGATGGTAAGTATAGTTTGCGCTAAACCACCTCGTATTGCGTCTGAGTTCATCTTAACTGGCATATTCTTATATGTCGTAGTGTGAGCTTGTATAGCTGAGATGTTCTTCAAAAGATACGAATTGAATCCTGAGTTAGGTGGGTGGTTTGGAAATCTAAGTGGTGTGATAAGTGCGGATATTAGTAATCCAGATGCGTCATCGCACGGACGTCTGACAATTCTATAATTTAGAAGGTTTTCTGTCAAAGTCGTGTTTGGCGGAGTGATAGGTAGCGCCGGATATGCCGAGAGAGCTTGAGCCAGCGACTGCTGGATCATGGCTATACACACGCCTAGGGTGGGGATTTCCTCATAGAGGTTATGATTCTTTGTGGTCATGGGCCCCCAGGTGGCAGGTAGGGTACCTGTCACAATGGTGGGGAGAGGAGGAAACCGTGGGTACAGGTGTTGACCTGTTCTTGTGACTACGTTACCAAGTGCGTCTAAAAATAGACGGAGAGGCTCTGGTATTGATAGTGGTGTGTCACAAAAACTATCATACACACTTTCTTCTTCAGGGGTCAGTACTTGAAGGTTCTTTTTCTTCAAATTAATGATCCTTAACCGGAGAAGGGAAGTGCAGTAATAGTCGTAAGCCTCTGGTGTCCATTGCTTACCAAGGCCGGGCTGGTCGATCAACTGTTGTTGATAAATTTGCCTGGTGAGTTCAGTAAATGCGGACAGTGAGCTCGAAAACTCGACGCGGAGGTTACGTTCCCTCACAGACATGCTGTTAGAGAAAACGGATCCCCTAGAGGGGTCGGGTTCCTGGTGCTCGGCGCGCTTTGGGTTGTTGTTAACCTTCTGCGTCGGCTTGGGTAGGTGAGCTGGTATTAACAGCGGGCTTAGGGCCATTGTTTGGCTGATGAAGATTCTTAGCTCGAGGATTTCTTTGATTATCGGGTTTTCCCCTATAACCTCGGGCGGGTGGGTCCTGTACCTGATCCTGTTGATGTGGTGCTTGACCGTCCATGGTTGAAGTTATAAAAGTTTATCTGATAAAATAGTTAAAGAAAACCTTAGATTACAACTTAATGTAATGGTAAATACTTCTTTGGAAGGAGAAAATTAATTCTGAAAGAAAGCATTTACAAGTTAATGGTGGTTCCGAACTTCGGACCGCAAAAAACTTTTCAATTATACTATCGTCACGATGAACCTCACTACACATTTAAATTTAGCTCACGTCCAATTATAACCCATCTTAGAGTTCATGTGCTATTGTCATCAACATGATTTTAAATAATTTAACTCGCAACCTTTGTACCGGACCAGCGTTCTAGCCTCGCAGCTCAACACGGGTCGTCTACGTGTTTCCGCTACCTGAAAAATACGACACGTCGTTAGCAAACACTAATCTTACTGCACTAATAATAAATTTCTTTTTTAATATTAAATCGTATGACTTACCCCCGGCACGGGTTGTTCTGCTGCTACCTCTACTACGTCCTCCCGGTAGGCGGAAACGGAGGCTGCCGCGGCCTCGTCCGCGTCGTCGCACCCCTGTCGAGGAGCACGCCGGAGGCGGCGAGTCCTGCCGTGGTCGCCGCCCCGGCAACAACTCGTTGCCTCCCGCGCGCGGACCGATGACCGGCACCGCACGATCCGTCGTCGCACCCGGCGGAGGACCGGTGACGGCGGCGTGGAAACCTCCACAATCCTCGCCACATCCCGATCCTCTGACGACGGCGACGAAGCCACCTGCCTGTTTCGCCGGTCCACCACCTCCTGTGCTCGTTCCCTTGCCGCCTCCACTCGCCTGGCGTCCAGCTCCTCGGCGCACGCCTCGAGGATCTTCATGCCGAGGGTTTTTCCCTGAGAAACGGCCTCGTCAGACTTTGCTATGTTGTCGATCTGTCGCCTGTCGGTGATGTGTTGGGGCACGAAATCGTAGACTATTGCCCTTATCCGGCTCAACCCGAGTGTAGACAGGTCGCGCCTTCTCCAAACATGGGGCTCGGCCCGCGAAACGAAGTACACCGGGTTGTAGATTGGCCATCGACTCACTCTTTGATTGATCCCCGGTATAAATCTGTTGGAGAGGTTGCCTCCCCCGCCGCAAGTCCCTGTCTACCGTGAGGTCGACGCAGCCGAAATACTTCCTGTCGAAATAAATCAGAGAAAAGGTGTCACCTAATCGGATCATCACCTTTTTTAAACCACCCGTCGGTAAATGACACCGCGAGGGTGTTGCCACAGTTTGTCCATTAATTGAAACATTCTCCACAATAAAGAAATTTCTTATGCGAAATATCACATATTTAGACTTGCAACAAGTTTCAATTTTCCTTTTTGTAACCTATTTGCAACCATATTACAAAATATACATGTCACATATTGCAATAAGCAATGCCCTCATGACAAATATTATATATAAAAATATGAATTGCAACATGTTACCAAAAATAACATGTCTATTTTGCAAATCTGTGCATCGAATGCAACATTTCCATCGTCTAAAATGGGCGAAAAGGCTGTTTGTGTGGCAATTCTTGCTGCCTTGATGTTCAATTCAAGAGGAGTCAAGATTTTTGGGGGTGTGCCTAACAGAGAAGTCGTGGAGAGAGGAATTAGATGATGAGGGAAGGTGTTTTTCAGCACGGCCTGAGGATGATGTTTTATGATCTTTGTGCTTAGTAGGATTAGGGGTAGGGATGAGCTTTGGATGAGAAGAGGAAGGATTTTTTAGGTTTACAATGGTCTTAGAGATTTTTTGAGAGGTTTGGGCAGTCTGGGAACATGATGATGATGATGATTTGAATTTAAGGTTAACTAAATTTGTGAAACTCTTGGCTACTATTTTTGCGGGCCTTGGTGTGGATGTTAAAGAACGATGTTGGTGAGTGGTAGAAGTGCGTTTGACAGGGAATGGGTATTAAAAAGTGCTTTTTGCGCTTTCTGAGTCTCACGCCTGGAGTATTTTGCTCAGCTTCAGTCATAGCATCTAGGTCTGAATTGTTGGATTTCTCCAGGCTTCTCATTTTCATTTTGTTTCGTTTCATTTCGTCCACTAAGCTACGCGGGGCCAAAAACACAACTCGGACACACCTCCACCGCAGAGCGTTCGATGCGAACACGAACAGGCTCGGGCACACCACTTACCACCGGAGAGCGTTCGATGCGAACACGAACAGGCTCGGACACAACACTTGTTACACCACCACCACCCCACCTCCCACCGAAGAGCGTTCGATGCGAACACGAACAGGCTGGGACACGATCTGACTTAAACCACCACCAAATAGAGCGTTTGATGCGAACACGGACAAGCTCGGACTAGAACTGACGTTACTACGATCAGAGTACTACTGGGTGACTCACTGACTGACTGCAGATGCAGGTGCTGATTACGTCGTCGAAGGATTTTGCGCATGCGCAGACTCCGATCATCGAGATAATGGGGCAATGTGTGAAACTTGGGAAATGTCCTGTCGTCGTCGAGGGATATTATCGAAGAAATGATTTTCTCATTTTTATCCTATCTAGAATTAAATTATTACTCACTAGATTGGTTCGTGCCAGGGGCCTTTAAAACAAAACCTTTAAATAAGAACATTAATATGTAGAGGCTCCTAGGGCTGGGAATGATTAATGATCAACAATACATTTGCATCACACCAAATTTGCACGATACTGCATGCTACAGCAAGGGACGTATTAACTCGTAACTCGTAGAGTCAGCTCGGAGAATATCATTTGTGTGAGTATATTCCTAGTGGTATCAGTGACATGGGGGCAACCCCCTACCCTTTCCTTCTAAAGAATTTTACCTGCACAGAAATTATTAAAAATTAAGTAAATGTGCGTAGGCCTGAAAGAAAACAACCAGGCCTATGCTATGGGATGTAGGCCTATATTTTATTTAAAAAACTACATGAATGTACACGGCCGGTTAGAAAAATGTAAGAACGTAAGAAATATTTACTAAATAAATAAGAAACTAATGGCGAGCTCTGGGTCGTCGTTGGGGAACTTTCCCCTTCCCTTTGACTACCTCCCCGACGGCGACGACAATGACAACATGGACGGATGATGACACAGACGGAGACGACCACGACGTGGGAAAACCCCTGCCCTCCCCATACGCTTGTGGCTGGTTCTGACCAGCACATGCCTGTCCACACCTTGTCCCCTCGCGTCTCCCCTTACGTTCCTCTCTTCGTCTCGATTAGCCGACTACCTCCCCGACGGCGACGACAAAGACAACACGGACGAATGATGACACAGACTGAGACGACCACGACGTGGGGGAACCCCTGCCCTCCCCATATGCTTGTGGCTGGTTCTGACCAGCACAGGCCTGTCCACCCCTTGTCCCCCCGCGTCATCCCTTACGTCCCTCCCTTCGTCTCGATTAGCCAAGTTGCATAAATATGAGACGTAAAGCAATATCCAATCCAAATTGAGACGTTAAGCAATATCCAATCAATCAATCAGGCAGAAACATGGCGCTTCAGCCATCTCTTACACGGCGAAAGCCACACACAGATACTGGCACCTTGATGCTCGATGTAAGACCAACGCCGGATTCCGCTGGCGTGTTTCGTGAACTTCCAGCGCCACCCTCAAAGGGAGACGCTCGTATACATCTGCAGGTTAATGCATAATTGTTGTAATATAACTATTTCATTAAAAGTAGTTCATTGTTGTCTGCATCTATGTAATTAGATTTATTTAGTTGTCCTCCTTTGTAAATCAGTTCTTTAACTGAATAGGATAGACGTTAAATAAATAGGTTAGCAACTTAAGTTTTCCTTGCTTAGTTGACAGTGAAAGAATGAATGGTGGGTACTTAAATGAAATATAGAACATCCAATATTAGATATTGGTGCGTCTTATTTATCATATCAACAGGTTCTGTACGTTACTACTTATGCTACGATACCTATGCTGGAGCCAAGACTTTCCACTTACATGTTTCTCTCAAACAATACAAAATATTACGTTTAGGTGCATTATTTTCCCGTTATTGGTGTAGAATGGGAGACTTTTAATGTGACCATCATCATTCCAAGGTCCAAAACATAGTGTATGGAGTTCTCTGAAACCAGAAGAAATAGTTCTGGTTTAATGCAACTTAAGTTTTCCTAGCTGAGTTGACAGTGAAAGAATGAATGGTGGGTACTTAAATGAAATAGAGAACATCCAACATTAGATCTTGGTGCGTCTTATTTATCATATCAGCAGCAGGTTCTGTACGTTACTACTTATGCTACGATACCTATGCTGGAACCAACACTTTCCACTTACATGATTCTACACTTTTACTCATGAATCGAATGTCCCGTTTTTTTTCTGGTTACTGCTTCGGGACAGGTCGCACCGTTTTTCTGATCGACCTGAAATTTTGCACAAAACAATGCACCGTGTTACTGTAGGTTTCCCTATAAGGAAAAATCCCTGAAATGTGAAATTTGCTATAATGTAGTGTTGTGACGATAAGCCTCACTACATATCTTGAAATCTTCCTCACGACCATTTAATTACACACTCAAAAGCATTGCGCCACTGTCATCAACACAATTGGAAAAATGTCAATGCACTTTGCGTGTAGCATCGATATGACCTCGCCGCCCCGCACCTTTTGACTACTTCCTCCAAACCCAACACAGCATAGAGCCTCGCCTCGCAGTCGGTCTGTTGTTCTTGTCCCAAGCGGACGGGTTTTGTCGGGCTCCCCGCTCTAGTTTTCATTAGGCCTCAACAGTACATGGAGTTAGCTTCTGCTGCTGCTTTTATGTGTTGTTTGTTAAAGTTTTTGCTGTGTCCTCGTTCTCATAATCATTGTGTTTAAAGTTGTTACTTCCAGAAGTTATCTGTTCTGTCCAGACTGGAAGGTTTAGTTCTCTCTTTTTTCTGTTCTGTTGTCAAGGAACGCTCGTCATCTCAGTGTTGTGCCCCGTCTGTTCCGTTCGTGCAGCCTGAGGAATTCCATGTGCAGAAAGTGCTAGGTTTTTGTTCAATGTGAGATAAGAAAGTGTTTTTGAACGGGCCTTCAAATTTCAACTCGGACACCTTTTCGCGGTTTGGCCCATGATAGGGAGTTTCACTCCCTGAAACTAATGGCGAGCTCTGGGTCGTCGTCGGGGAACCCCTTCCCTTTGACTACCTCCCCGACGGCGACGACAAAGACAACAACGGACGGATGATTACACACCGGAGACGACCACGACGTTTGGGGGGACCCCTGCCCTCCCCATATCTTGTGGGTGGTTCTGACCAGCACAGGCCTGTCCACCCCTTGTCCCCCGCGTCATCCCTTACGTCCCTCCCTTCCCTCCTCGATTAGCCAAGTTGCATAAATATGAGACGTAAAGCAATATCCAATCAAAACAAAAACAAAACGTGTTTTGACTCCGCTCTCCAGTATGTTCTTGTCTTGTCTCCACAGTACATAGAGATTGCTTCTGTTAATGTTAAATGTGTTCAGAGATTTCAGTCAACACAACAACAAACAACATTTTTGTGTTGAGTTTGTTTTCTTCATGAGGTTGTCTGTTCCGTCCAGACTGGATTGTTTTGTTCGCTCTTCTGCTCTCTTCTTCTGGGAACCGTTCGTTATTTCAAGATTATGCCAGTTTGTTCGGTCAGAGGTTGTGTAGGTTTGGTTAAGGTGGGAGTGGTAGTGGATGAAACCAATGTCTTGAATTTCGGTTTGAAGGCGTGTTGTTTCTTGTAGTGGTTTAGAGTGAGGCGATGTGTAACAGTACGTTCATGCATTTTAACAGTAGAGATGTCCAGGCGTAACTACCTAGACCATAGATAGGCCCTAGGCCTACTACTAGCCTATACTATAGCCAAGCTAGACCCACCACAAGCAAACAAAATAGGTCTATTCCTAGCCTTTCCTAAACGCTACTCTAGTTCTTTTGATTTAAGGTTAATATCAATCGAGGGCTAGGCCCTAGTCCTGTCTAGGCTTAGGTCTACGGGCCCTTTTGTTATGCAGAGCCATCAAATTTCAACTTTGCAACCTTCTCGTTTGGTTTGGCCCGTGATTAGGGGAGTTTTTCTCCCTGAAACTAATGGCGAGATCTGGGTCGTCGTCGGGGACTTTCCCCTTCCCTTTGACTACCTCCCCGACGGCGACGACAAACACGGACAATCAAAAAGGAAGATTTCTGCTGCTGTTACTCTTGTGACCAGAAAGGTATGAAAACCAGAAGGCAGTGGAATTATATAGAAATGTGACAGTAAATGTGACACTTACCACAGCGCTCGGTGCGTATTGGCCTGATCCCTAGGCCTAGGCCTTCAAGCCTAGGCCTAGGGTCTTAGTGTATTTAATATGATCCCGTTAGGGTTAAAATGGCATAACAAAATCACTTTGACGAGTAAGCCAAGACCTTGTGCCAGCTTAGGGAGTAGAGGCCCTAGGCCCAATCGAAAAACAAATAATAAGATTGCCTACCTAGGGCTATTTACGCCTTACCTTCAATTGCTCTCTCTGCTTCTTCCCTTGTCAATCTAATCGTAACTCTCTCTCCGTTACCATACTCGAACAATTGGTCAACATATAAAAACCCTCTGGAATACTCAACTGTGCCGACAGCCAATTCAGATTTAGCCTACGAATAATCACGAATGTTAGAATACGGGCACTGATAACCTTAGTGTTGTGTGCTCTTAAACCCTAATAACTAACTAACTAACTAACTCAAACAGAACGACCACTACGCCCACCTCGAAACGTTGGGCGTTTTTGTCGCGACCACAACATTAACGGTACGCTCGGCAATGGGTCGAGTGGTCGCCCAATCTGATTTACGGAATGCTATAATGCTATAATAGACGACCGGTCGCTTCTACGGAACGCAACCATAGTGTATGCACATCGCCATCTATACGAAATGTTTACCACCTGTCACGTCGCGATCATTGACGATGGCGCGAAATACCCTCTCGCAGCACGCCCCCTCACCTGTAACATTTATATCGATGATATTGTGTCCGGCGCTAATGACCTTGACGAAGCCCTCGCACTCCGCACTGAGTTGCAATCACTCACTCAGTGCGCAGGTGTTGAGTTGCGCAAGTGGGCAAGCAATGTTCCCGACGCTCTCAGCTCTCTCCCTGAGGAACACCTTGAGATTCCCCTAGTGTTCTCAAACGATGAGCAAGGTTTAAAAATTCTCGGGTTGTTGTGGGACCCCCGCTCTGATTGCTTTGGCTTCCACACTTTACCCTTTGATGGTTGCGTCACTAAGCGCTCCGTCCTTTCCTACATTGGCGCATATTCGATCCGCTCGGATTTCTTAAATCCTTTCGTCTCGTGGATGAAAGTATTCATGCAGAAGCTCTGGCTCTCGCGCGTGGAGTGGGATGAGTCACTCCCAAGTTTCTCGCTTTAGACTTGGCTTTTTGGCCATCGAAAGCGTGTCCAAGCTGAGTGATGTGCGTGTTCCTCGCCTCCTGGTTCTAAATGATGCCACTTAAACCCATTGGTGGGTTTTTTGCGACGCCTCGAGAAGGCTTTTGCTGCTACTCTCTACTTACATGTGGAAATATGTTCTCAGTCTCATGTCAGATTGTTGAGAGCCAGGAGCAAGGTCGCGCCATCAAGCTTCTTACTGTGCCCAAACTGGAGCTTTTTGGAGCTTTATTATTGTCTCGGTGTTGAAGGACACCCTGCCCGCTCTCGCACCCCTGCAGATTAGAAAAAACATTGCTCTTCAAACCCACTCCACCATCGTTTTAGTCTGGCTCAAATACTCCAAAGCACCAGCTTAAGACATTCGTCGCAAATCGAGTAATCAAAATACTCGAAACCACTTTTCCTCTCGACTGGGCTCACGTTCGTTCTGAAGTGAACCCCGCCGATTTGCGCGTCTCGGGGGGTGCTCCCCCTGGACTTGGTGAAATCACCCCATATGGTTCTCCGGGCCTCCTTTCTTACGTTTCTCCTCCGCCCACATGGTCTTGCTCGGTCCCCCCGTTTAAGCCCAGCCACGATTTGCATGAGCTGAAAGCATCCTCCACTGTTCTCATCATTCGAGGGCCCCATTGTCAACCCTTTACTTGTGAAGCGGGAAAGCTTCTCCTCGCTCTTTAAAGCTAAACGCGTTTTGGCCACGTGGTACGCTTTTCCCACATATTGCTTGCTCATCAGATCATCGTAAGCCTCCCTCTGGCCCTCTGCTTCCGTCCCGAACTTGAAGACGCGATGAACTTGTTCGTACGCATCACTCAACAACATCACTACGCCACTGAGTTGAAGCGTTGGCTAAACACTCGCCTGTCTCCCCCCCCCCTCTCCAGCCTCAATCCCCTCATTGACTCTCTTGGGTTTCTCAGGGTGGGCGGCAGACCCAACATTCTTCCCTCAACGAGAAGCCCGTCACCCCCTCTTGCTTCCCAAAGACGCTCATCTGTCCTCACTCTTATGTATGCATTTCATATCATTTCATTGCATTTTTGGTCCTCGCACGGTGGGAAGCGCTCATCCAACAGCGATATTGGATTGTTTCCCTACGTGGGGTTTTTTACGGCAACGTATCCGACATTTTTTTTTTATTTTTATTTTTTTTATTTATTTAATGTCTATCCTATCAGTTATAAAAACGATTTACAAAGGAGGACAACTAAAAAATCTAATTACATAGATGCAGACACAACAAAGAACTACATTAAGTAAATATTTGAAACAGTAATTTAAACAATGCATTAAAAAACTCAACAAATTGATAACAAAAAAGGATTTAAATCAATTTACGAATAATCGAATACATATAAAAAGGGGGGTTGGGGGTGACGTCAGCCGGTGCGCACGGCAGGCCAGCTGCCTGGGCTGTGCAGTGAGGATGAGGGAAACATGTGTACAAAACGAGTGTTTATTACTCATCAATTTCAAAGCGAGATTTATTTACATCGTGCAGTTCAAGAGATACTCATCTTCAATTAATGGTGTCATTTTCATTTGTTTCCGTTTTAAGAAACACCTAAAACAATCATCGGATAGATGGAAAAAGTGAACTGTAATCATATCCACCACACACTTCATCAACAAGATATCAATACAAACATAAAAACAATAGTTACAATAATAATAGTCATAATAATGATAAAATGAAATATTAATTTTATTTAATTATTGAATGATTAATATGTAGTGGTACAATTGTTTTTTTGATTTTCATTGTAGACCTAAATGCAATTATTTTTTTTCTTTTATTATCGTTATTGTTGATATTTTAAAAATAATTATTAATACTAATATTATTATTATTATTATTAAAAATAACAATAGTACTTCTAATTCTAATTAAAATTATTGTTAACTTAATATATGCTAAGAACAAAGAAAACTGAAATGATCGATTCAAACCAGTATGTCACTTGACGATAAACATTATCTCTTGTATATTGTTAGGGGATTAAAATAATTGAAACCAGAATAAATGAAACATGTAAGCTCAAGTTACAAAATAATTCGTTGGTGTATACATAGAAATTATTAACAACATTATCAAAATCAGTTTTACACATTTACAACTCGATTAATGACGACATACAAAGAAAGCACAAGTTTTTGGTAGTAATGGGTATAGTAACGATGTAAAATAAAAGGGATTATATGGATGTAGTCCATTTTGAGTGGCGTAGCACTGTAACTATGAAACGGTTTTCTTCATTTTCTTGTTAGATTTCTTTTGCCGTTCCTCTTCAATTTTCCTGTTCATTTCTCGTATACGTATGTACATGCGAGTGCGGACAAATATTTTCACAATGCGCTCGTTTGACAAGGGTTGACCTGTGACATGAGGAAGGTTGGAAGGTAAACTTGTAAGGATATGTTGAACCATTCTTTTCAAAAATCTTGGTTGACGATCAAGGTTGCCATCGTTACCATTAAAAGAACAAAATAAATTCTCCATCACTTGAACTTCATCTAGAAATGCAGGCAGAGGTTGCAAGAGCCCTCCTTCTGACAAATGATTTATCCAATGTCGAGTGGAAACTTGTTCTTCAGCAGCGGAAAGGTTTAAGTGACCTGTAGGCGTACCGAGGCTTCTATCTTCATCCCGGACACGATAAGCTAGATAACCAGCTACGAAAGATAGCGCCGCTCCTCTGATTTCTTCTTCCGGAGATTCCGGCATAGGTATTTTCAATAGCTGTTGTTCATCGAGATCATCAAACGCATCAGAGGAAAGGTCACTAGTGCGTTCTAGTTGTAGATTATTCAACAAATCTGCTGTGAGCGTGTCTGATACATCAACATCATCAACATCGTTTTCTTCTTCTGTTAAAGTAGGCAAACTTGCTCTGCTGGTTGTTGCAATTTCTGATATAATACTCATCTTCTTTGTGACATCTTCTTCAATGTTCGCTTTTAAAGGAATAACTCCATCGTTTCTACCCAAGATGTAACCTCGCAACCTGTTGGTGAACTCTATTGGTAGTGGGTGCTCGTGTAAGTGGCCTGCAGCTCTAATAGCAGCAAAGAAATTCTCCAAAATATCTTGATTGAGTCGATACGTGAGTATATATTTCAAATTATAACGCCGTTCCAAATCGTTCGAAAGCAACATCAATGCTTTAGTTGATATTAAAATACCTGTTTGGAATGGTGTTAAGGAATTTTTGCTGCCAACACGCAACTTACTGATTACGTCTATCATCTCGTTTAAAATATCATTTTGTTCATTCAAAGCAAGACCGTAAGCTTTCATTCGCCCTCTTGAGTCCGTTTCTGGGACTCGACTATTGAAGACATCAAACCAATCATTGACCAACTTAAGTAAGTTGGCGCATTCCCGCCAGTTACCCGATTTTATTATTTTCTTTTCTCCACACCAGGATATTGCTTTAGAAACAGAGTTGGAAAAAAGTTGAGTGGCAGTTTTCACTCTTTGTCTAGCAGCACCTTTTACTTGCAGATGATGTAATGTTAATTTATGCGCGATTTTCAATTCGCATTCGGTTGTTAATTTCAGCAATTCAGACAAGCAATCAGCATTTATTTTAACATTATTTAAGACAAAACCACTGTCTAGGAAATGATTTCTGAATAACTTAACTAAATGTGGCACATCGGCAAAGACAAACACATCTCGTTCTGGACTTGCAGGATTTTTGAATTGCACATTTTCAGCATTGATACCTAGATCTTTCCACAGACCACGATTACCTCCACCCATATCACTTACTATTGCTGCAACAGTATAACCTGCATTAGATAGCTCACAAATTATTTCATTAAGTATTTCTTTCTTCATCTGCGTATCAAAGTTATAGTAAACTGGTTGCTTCCAGTTTCCAACTAGTCCCCGTGCCATAACAACTTGAGCATAATTGCATGGGCCCATGACCATGTCTTCGCCTTTATTGTAACATACATGACCACATATTTTTATCTCATCAAAGGAAATGACAGTGATTCTTTCAATCTCTTTCATATTTTTCCCTTTAGCCCTCATAAGCTTGACAACATCACTCAACAATCCTGGTCTGACGCACAATTTCTGTGCCCATCGTCGAAGTGTCGACACAGCGGGTAAAGGATAACCCAACTTATTCCTCATGTATCTGTATGCCTTTGCACTAACTGTGTGCAACGAAATGGCTGCTGCGATGTCCTCAGCGCCCCAATTTATGCGTTTCTTTTTGCCCATAAGAACTTTGATTTGCCCTTCTGTGAATAGACTACTTAAAACACTTTGCAATTGTTGCACTTGGGACTCGCTATTTTTTAAGCTCGTGATACGTTCTTTCAGTGACACATTTTTACGTTTTAATTCCAAGTTTTCAATTTCCAGCTGTCGGATCTTCTCCTCTGGAGTGTCACTGTCAGTGTGCGTACTAAGGGATAAATAATGGTATAATTAGACTACAATTAATGAAAAAGTCTTACGTCGTACGTATTAACACGTCGATGGACGTACTTACATGTTCGGGTTATTGGTAGTATTTATTTCCGTAATATCATTATCATGTGAACATCCTGGTTGTGGTTCCTTTACAGGTAATGTTGTCGTCTCCGTTCTGCAATGCATAAATCGTAACACTAATCTTCATTCCTACTCCCAAATTGATTTTTGAAACAATTCAACGCATTCAAATTTTATTTTATTAATATTTCAAGATACCGTCATAGTCTTTTCGGACCTGATTCCCCCCTCCCCCGCGTCTGAGTGCTCGCAGACCCATGACCCATGACCCACACCCCTACGGTGGCCTCTTGTTAAAAAAAAACACTGACAGAATTCAATACTTCATCTCTAACTTTGACGGAATATCTTTTCTCTCTTCAGTCTCTTCTCTAGGTCTCAGCTCAGTATTTGCTTTTGACCAGCCGAGCCGCCTGTGTTGGATTGGGTAATAAGAGCTGCACGGCAACCGATTGTGTCATTGACGGAAATGAGGCGGGTTATCAAAGGATTTGTTTTTTTGTAATTTTCAGACATTTTATGAAAAATGTAGGAAATACATAGTTAAGTACTTCTGGATAAATGCCGCCCCCCTAAAAATTTACATAAATACCTGGGTTACCTAGACCTAAACACGGCCCTGACATGTTCTAGTGTAGAATTATTATCAAAAACTGAGACAAAGATGTAGCGCGTTTTCTTTGTGTAACACCACTACCACGTTTCACAGATTTAATGTAAGTATTCCTGGTTAGAACATGATAGGTTTTTAAACAACTTTAAGCTACTATTATTTATGTGTAATAAGACGGTCATAGTTACGATGTATGCAACAAAAACCTCAGAAAATCCACGCTGTATCCGACATATACTAAAATACTTCAATTATTATTTATTATTTAATATATAATATTTTGTTTGACTGACTCAAAGAATGGGATGCGAGTCGCTTTCCCTATATGTTGCGCATAAATTTTATAAAAATAGAGTAGACACATGTAAACTATAAATGTATCAATACATACATAAATGACAGACTAATCTTGTGGACGGATATTGCACTTAAATACTTACTGTTGTCGCCGAGTTGTTCTGACTAAATCGTCAACCAGCTTTCTCTTTTCGCGATTTTCTTTCCTCTTGTCTCGCTTTTCGGTGTCTTTTCCTGTGAGTGATGCAGTATTAAGTGGCATTTTTAGAGATGGAACACTACCAGGTTTTATTTTTTTAGCATGTTTAGGAGAATATTTTAACAGTTGATGTTGAAGGTTCCAATGGAAGTCACTTTCAGTGAAATGTTCAGAGCACATTCGTGCAGACGTCACGATAATCTTGTCTTTTCGTTTACACAGTCTAACCCACTCATTGCACGTGTCTGAATCTTTTGGAAATCGAAAAAAGTGTATCTTTGAGCCATCATTTTTTACACTGTATCTCGAGTTGCTATTGCAGCCGAACACGGAACACACTACCATCTTCACTACACAGTACACACGATTCTATTCATAAAAAACATACCGAAACAATCATGCGAGTGGAGTGGAGTGAATGAGTGGACGGGAACCGACGGGAACGAACTTGCGCACCGGCTTTCGTCACAGCGCAGCGGGAAGCTCCGCCCACATGCGCATCGGCAGACCTTAGTAACGAGATATATTGTTAGATCATGACTCGAAACCACTTCTCCTCTCGACTGGGCTCACGTTCGTTCTGAAGTGAACCCCGCCGATTGCGCGTCTCGGGGGCTGCTCCCCCTGGACTTGGTGAATCACCCCATATGGTTCTCCGGTCCTCCTTTCTTACGTTCTCCTCCGCCCACATGGTCTTGCTCGGTCCCCTCGTTTAAGCCCAGCCACGATTTGCCTGAGCTGAAAGCATCCTCCACTGTTCCCATCATTCGAGACCCCATTGTCAACCCTTTACTTGTGAAGCTGCAAAGCTTCTCCTCGCTCTTGAAAGCTAAACGCGTGTTTGGCCACGTGGTACGCTTTTCCCACATATTGCTTGCTCGTCGAGATCATCGTAAGCCTCCTTCTGGCCCTCTGCTTCCGTCCGAACTTGAAGACGCGATGAACTTGTTCGTACGCATCACTCAACAACATCACTACGCCACTGAGTTGAAGCAGTTGGCTAAACACTCGCCTGTCTCCCCCCGCCTCTCCAGCCTCAATCCCCTCATTGACTCCCGTGGGTTTCTCAGGGTGGGCGGCAGACTCCACCATTCTTCCCTCAACGAAGAAGCCCGTCACCCCCTCTTGCTTCCCAAAGACGCTCATCTGTCCTCACTCTTATGTGATGCATTTCATATCATTTCATTGCATTCTGGTCCTCGCACGGTGCAAGCGCTCATCCAACAGCGATATTGGATTGTTTCCCTACGTGGGTTGTTACGGCAACGTATCCGACGTTTTATTTTTATTTTTTATTTATTTATTTAACGTCTATCCTATTCAGTTATAAAAACTGATTTACAAAGGAGGACAACTAAATAAATCTAATTACATAGATGCAGACACAACAATGAACTACATTTAAGTAAATATTTGAAACAGTAATATTACAACAATGCATTAAAATACTCAACAAATTTGATAACAAATAAAAAGGATATTAAATGCAATTTATGAATGAATCGAATACATATAAAAACAGGGGTGTGGGGAATGAAAAGAAAAGAAAAGAAAAGAAAAGAAAAAAGGAAAGGAAAAAAAATATAGGAAAAGAAAGAAAGAAAGAAAAAAGAAAAAAGAAAAAAAACATTAAAAAAGAAAAACGAAAAGAAAAAAACTGATTTATTAGACGATCCCACTCAAACGAATATGAGGTTTGCCAAAAATCAGGAACAGCAAATCAGGGAGTAATCAATCTTTCGCGGAAGAAACCACCGAACGTGATTCTTCATTCTTGTGTTCAACCATCGTTCTTGTGTTCAAATCTTGAAAACAATTTAGTACAAAAGATCTTGACTCTAATATATAATTATATCAGATATATAATTATTTAAAATTGTCCAAGTCAAAAACTGATTACAGCAATGATACAGGACACCTAACTCAAGTTGCAAGTTCCACCAGTGGGCGGCAACCAGACAATCTAGGCAGAAAAATATCAATTGAAAATACATTGAATTCATCAAAATCAAAGCAATAATGAACAAACAAATAGAACAGCAAAATCAAAAATAAGAATATATGAAGATAAAATAAACACTGAGACAAAGCCCCACAAATAAAGAGTAAAAATCAATTCTTCTTTGTTCTTCGATTCATTATCATTGCTTCAATTTTACTTTTAAAATTGTACTATTCCTAGCTCAGTAAACTGGCTTCTAATATCATAAGAAATTGAATTCCAAGAGGATACTCCTCTGTACAAGAATGACTTTCTTAATGATTCAGAAATTAATTCAGGAACTTTCAATGAGTACATTAGAATAGAATTTCTATCACGATCAACAAATTGAAAAATATTGGGTAAAATACCTGAATACATACCTTTCAATACTTTGTATGTATTTACCAGTACGCTATATTTCATTCTTTCCTCAATCGTGAAGCAATCAGATTGTAAATCTTGGCTCATAGGAATTGAATTAGGAGTTGTTTAACTTGTTTTAAATTCCGCGCCAAGCCCGTTCAGCCCCTCATGGCTGATCTGCCTGAACCTCGCGTTCAGCCTTCACGCGCTTTCCTCCAAGTCGGCACTGTCGTCGGGGAACCCCTTCCCTTTGACTACCTCCCCGACGGCGACGACAAAGACAACACGGACGGATGATGACACAGACGGAGACGACCACGACGTGGGGGAACCCCTGCCCTCCCCATATGCTTGTGGCTGGTTCTGACCAGCACAGGCCTGTCCACCCCTTGTCCCCCCGCGTCATCCCTTACGTCCCTCCCTTCGTCTCGATTAGCCAAGTTGCATAAATATGAGACGTAAAGCAATATCTAATCTAATCCAAGTCGGCACTGATTACGCGGGCCCTTTTTCCGTGAAGACGAGCTCTCGTCGTAACGCCCCCATCGTCAAGGGTTACTTATGCCAGTTCATCTGCCTGGCTACTAAAGCTGTTCATTTGGAGATGGTCTCCGACCTATCCACAGAAGCTTTCCTCGCGTGCCTTGACCGGTTTCTTTCCTGACGGGGACTTCCTGCTGACATTTATTCCGATTGTGCCCGTAATTACGTAGGTGCTGCTCGCACGCTCCGGGTCACGATTTT
>JAMZAV010015166.1:0-12426 GCA_024449915.1 Sweltsa coloradensis | reverse complement strand
AACCCAAAAATTTAATTTTTGGTTTTGTATTCAGCCCATTCTTTTTTTAAAACCCCCCAAACGCTTTCAAAAACCGTTTTTTCAAAATTTTCGCCTGCGGCGTATTTTTGGGGGGGCTTCCCCCCCCCCCCCTGTGCTTCCCCAACGAAAGTAAAATTTGTGATTTTGACCCCCCTCCCAAAATTCCCTGTGGGCCCCCATGCTTGGGGTGGGTGGGGTAATATATAAAGTTGGCCCCCGGTCTTTTTGGGGTTTCAACCCGCCCTGAAAAATACAAGTTTTTAAAAAAGTTTTTGGGTTTGGATCCAGGGAAAAGTGCTATGCTGTGCCATGCATGTTATCTTTTTAGATTATTTCTAAAATCCCTAGAAACAAACGTTGCTGATGAAATTTGGTTTTGATATTGCTACATTTCTCTAAAGAGTGAAGAGCCCTTTTTTCCCTTGGGTTTTCTTGTGAAATCCTCAATTTTTTTTCGAAAAAAAACAAAGCCCTTTCTAGTGACCCGATGTAGGTTGTATGTGAACAAAAATAGAAAAAATTTAAATTTGAGCGGGATGAACCAAATTTGAAAGGGGAGGAGCCAAAATTTTCATTTACACTGTTTTTTTGTTGCATTTTTTTTTTTGAACCTTATTGGGGGGGGGGCTAACATTTTTGATGTCAGTTTAAATCAAATCCCACAGTTAAAAATTGTTTGTTTCCTATATTTTCGGGTAAACCATGTATTTTTTTTTGTTAAAATAAGAAAAGGCTTTTGGGGAAGAATTTGGGGCTTCCACGATGCGATTTGACTTTCCCAAAACGCTTACAAATTAAAAAAATAGGGGCGCTTTGGGCAGTAAAAAGTTATGCATGCCCGCCTTTCGGATTTTTTTATCTTTTGGGGCCCCAGCTCATTTCATCTGAGCCCCCCTCCCCATTTCTTTCTGTTATTTACCCAAAAAACTCTACAAAAAACTTTTTCCCCATTTCAATCATTATTTCCGCCGAAAAACTTGATAAAAACTAAGAAACGAAAAAAACTGGGTCGAGTTGAAAACCAAAAAAAAAGTTTTAAGCTCTAACAAGATCTAAATGTGGTGGAGTATCTCTGTCGTCTCTACCAATTATCAAAATGTTTCCCAAGAGTGTTTTAGAACTATAAAAACTAAAAAAAACAAAACAGAGGTTTAAAGTTGCGAGATAGTTTTTTTCCCATTAGTCGAGACTAGTTTGATGATGCTTAATGCTTATTAACATACCTACCTAATCAATCTTTTAAAATTGTTTCTGTTTCTGTTATACGTTGTTTACTTTTAAAACGGCGATAGAGGTAACCCTTTTTTTCGGGTAAATTTGGGGGTTTTTTTATGTTTGATTGGGAACAACCGCCAGCAACGTGGAGAAAATTAGCTTTTCTCGTCGCTTAATTTTAGTACTTTTAAATGCCGTTTTTAAGTCGTAACGTTCTCTGCCCCCCTTTCAAAAGTTTATCTAACTCTGACCTGAAAGTGTTTTACTGAGATTGAGGGAACCCAAGAAAAATTTTAAAAAAACTCTTTCCTTGTATTGATAAATTAGCTTTAAACACTCGTCGAATGTTTTTTAGAATTCCGTTTACCTTAAATTTTTCAAAAAAAATTTAATAAGTAAGCTCCTTTATAATATTTATGCCCTCGTGTGATGTTTGGGTTTTGGGATACGGAAATTGTATTAGTTTTTTGTTTTTTTTGTAAATTTGAATAGAAAAAAAAGGTACCTGATTTAAATTTATTCGCGTGCATTAGGTGTGAAAACGATGGGGATGGGAGTATGAGTAGACGAAACTTTTCGAATTTTGGTGGGCAGGGACGTAGGGTAACGTATTTATCAAATTGAGAAAATTTCCCGTAAAAACCCCCCCCTTGTATCTGCTTTTACAATACTTACCCTCCCCTTGATGTAAAATATGCTATTCATTTTTTAAGGTTAAAATTTTTTTTTTCGTACTCGAAAAACAAAAAATATCAATAGTACAGTAGAAAAATACAAGGTAAAAGGCTTAAAATTTCCCAAGGAATAGAGCACGATAGAACTTTTTTTTTTTATTTTTTTACACATTTATTTAATTTAAATTCGAACCAAAACCCTAACGGGGCGACGAAAACTTCCCATGCAAAATGCGTCGTGAACGTTAAACCAACCGCAGATCCAACAATTTGGTTGATTGAGTGATGCAACGCGCGATACTTTGTTTGTTATGCAGGATTAATCTTCATTCCCATAAGGTTCTTATGAATGTTTGCCTACTGATAATTTACCCCCGCGCCGATGATTATTATTTTAATTTTATTTAAATGCGAATCCCATGATTTGAATGTTTGTCACGAAACAGTCGGCCCATTATTTGAGATTGGATATTTGTTTTTTTCCCCCCCCCCCCCCCCCCCCCCCCCCACAATGCACGGTCTTCTAGAGATTAGAAATTTGACAAATTAATTTGTTAAAACATATTTTTTTATGCTTGTCTTTTTAGTTTAAAAAATAATTTCATTTTTTTAAAAGTACAGATAGATGGGTTATATGTTTTTGATTACTGCTATTGCATTGCATCATATTATTATATAACGATGATGAAAAGGAATCAAAAACAAATTGTTACTAATAAAACTTAAACCCCCTTTTTTTTTTATTGCTAAAAAAGTCGTCTGTAAACCCTTAAAATGTGATGGTAGGTCGTTTTTTATATTTATCGTGTTTTTTACGCAAAATATAAAATTCCATTTTTTTTGTAAAAAAGGCTAAAAAAAGGAGAAAAACATATAAAGGGAAATTGACAGTGAAATGAGGTTTTCTTGTAGGTGTGTGCTTTTTTGTGTTTGTGCCTCAAATTAAAGCCCAAAACATTACTTTGACGGGGTGCAAAATCAAAATTTAATACAAAAAAAATTTTTGTCGTATTTCCAATAACCCCCTCGAAAAAACTAAAGGATGTCAAAGGATCGACCCAACAGTTTTTGCAACGGCCCCTTTGTATTTCCTGCCCCAAGGGCTTTTTAAATAATTGTGTTACGTTTTATAAAACCCGTTTCCATCAGTCCCTCGACTCAGCCGAGTTCCGGGGCAAAAAAAATATTAGCTTCACCCGCCCCCCCTCTTTTTGCGATTTTTTGGGGAAATAAAGCTTTTAGCTGATCCACCCGTCAGGGTAGGGTGCTTGCTTTCACTTACTTTACAGCTCCCCAAATAAAACGTGAGTGGGCTATCCCCGGGGCACGTGATCCCCCCCCCCAGAATATACAATAAGCTGAGGCGTTTTAAAATTTGTTTTTCGGCATTTGGATGGTTTTTTACATTTTTACGAAAAAAATTTCGAACCTATAATTTTTATCATGAGATTTTTTTTTTATGACACAAGTTTATAAAAATCAAAATCATAAAATTTCTGCCCCCTAATTTCGAACGAAATCTTGAAGATCAGTTTATTTTATTTTTTAATCGCGTTTCATTTAACAATTTTCGGAAATTTTGGGCAAAAATCCATATATTTGGCGGGGGGCGGTTCAAATTGGATATTTTTTTTTTAAAAAATGGATCAATTCACCCACATTTGTGAAATAGTGAAATCCGGGAATTTGGATTGGGGGGGGGTAAAATTGGGTAAATTTTCGTTAGACTCTACAAAAACTTTAATTTTATTGCAAGAAAGGGCAGTAGGTAGGCAAATTTTGTGTAATTTTTTTACACTTTTTTTCCCCCATCCCCAAACACACTCAAAAACATTTTTATCTGTGTTTTATATTCAATAAAGTAAATTTGTTTGGAATTTTTAACTTTTTTTAATGTTATGCGTGATGTGATGAAAAAATTTCCCTTGAAGGAAGGACCCCAAAAAACGGATATGTTTTTTAAATAAATTTAAATTTAATTATTTTTTTTACAAATCAGACAAATATATTAATTTTTTTTTTTAATTATAAATAACATTTGCGTTGATCATGTTTTTAATATGCTCGTAACTCCATAGATAGTAACGAAGCAAAAAAAAAAAATGTATTCTACGGGATTTAAATATTTTAATTTTTTGAATTTTAATAATATTTGCTTTTCTTTTTTCGCTTGGGTGAGCGAAGCGTTACTATCTCGCGAATTTGTAGAAGTAAACATCAAAAGAAAAGACGAAAAAAGGGAAGGGTTCTGTGGAATTTTACCGAGGGGGTTGTGATTTTAAGGGAGGGGGGGGGGGGGGGAGGGTAGGGAGGTGGGGTCGGAAATATTGGGGAGAATTCAAACCCAAAAAACGATTTTATTTTTCCCCCGTAAACTTTTTTTAGACGGGCAGTAATAAAAGGGTTAATTTTCAAAGATTTACTGACGTAGTTTTATTTTTTGGATGGATACAGCTCTTTTAAAAAATTCTAATTTTTCCTCTCTTTTGGTCGAGTCCAATTTTGATAAATCGGTTTCGTTTAGTTTAAAAGACCGGTGAAATGGCTTATTAGAGATGGCTGTTTCTGCAACGAGGCGATATTTTCTGGGGGGTCGGGGGTTCGATTTTTTCCACTGGAGTTCTCTTTGAGGAAGTTGTCTGAAATTTAAAGTTTTGAGTTCATACCGTCGCACACTTTCAACTATCAAATTTTTAAAACTGTCCCCAAAACGGGCAAGTAGGATATCATAAAAAGCCAAAAAAAGAATTTTTATTTTAACAATTCACATACGGAAGTGTTCCCGCAAATAATTTGAGAAGCAAAAGAAAAATTGAATTTTCAAAAGTTACACCCTTCCCTGTGTAGTTTTTTGTACGATATTTTTTCCAAATTCAATTTTTTAACAAAATTCCCTAAAAAAATATCTAATTTTTTTGTATTTTTTCACTTGAAATTCCCAGGTATTTACTAAACATATGATAGATTTTTTAGCGACCTTGAACTGAGGTTCAAAAACATAAAGGAAAGATAATTATTTTTGCAAGTGTATTTGTTGTTGTTGGGGTATGAAATTGTCTTTTCTAACTCATATGCCACTTTTCCAAAACACTGGGAAAAAATTGTTTCGTTCCTTTATGGCTATTGCTTTTTATTGTGCTCACAAACCCTTTAAATTCCTGTGACAACAACAAAAAAAACGAAAAGAAAACACTTTACCATTTTTATTACGTATGCCCACGACTTTTTAGTGAATCGTTCCTTTTGACTTGTTTTGTAACGCTTGAAATTTTAAAAAGAACACAGAGTCTCCCCGTCAAAAGTCCCATTCATTGGGCAAAATGAGGGGTTGGGTTTTGGGGCGGTTGGTGCATTCGCTCGCCCCGAGAAACATTTTTTCCCGGTCTCCGGGGTCCTTTTGGGCCGGAAACAGCTTTGGGGGGGGTCGCGACATATTCCTCCCCTGAGGGTGCCGTGCGTTTATTTACACCGAAATAAAGACACCAGCCCCCAAATTTCCGTTCACGAGCATTGAAGATATTTATGAAGGGGGGGGGTTTTAAGTAAATACGGGCTCCCGGTGGTAAATTTTTTTGAATGTGTGGAGTTGTTTTTCCACAGAAATTATAAGGGGTTTTTGGTATGTAATTTGTAATAAACGAAAAATTTCCATTGGGTTGATGGTTTAAATTTTTGGACCCTTTGGGGAGTCATGGGGGTATATAGGGAACAGTGTGAGGGTATAGTTATTTTTGAACGCATATCCGTTATATTTAGATTAATTGTAGGAAACGTCCCTTTAAGATTTTTCATGAAAGGGTCTATCGTGATCCCTTTCTTTGAACATTGAGTTCAATTAAGTATAGAAATGTTTTAAACCCCCTGAGTGAATCGGTTTTCGTTTAAACATTGGTGGATGAAATCACATTGTATTAAATATGGATTGAATTGTATGCTAATTTTGAGATAGTTTGGTTATTAGGCCTATAAATTTTTTTTCTATGAAGACTTTGAAATATCTAGCCGTGGCATCATTCACAATCGTTTGGGTAGCGTTATATAACTGGTTTTTGAGCCCTCGTCAAAAATATTATTTTGTCAAAACATACAGCCGTTTATCCATTTGAGAACAAAAAACAGGTAAGCCATTTTTCGCGGGTAGTGAAAATTGAAGTCTTTGCTACGGTACGCTCATCCAATAAATCACATTTTTTTTTCTTAAAAAATAACTCGATATCGAGTCCTACGAAATATGTGTTATTATAAACTCGTTTTGCTGTATTTTTCTTTGAAAACTGGACAATTATGTGAGAATATGAAAATATAAATATATATTTTTGTAAGTAGAACCACGTGATTGTTCCAACGTTGAAAAGTTGACGTGGATTGCAGTGGGATCCCTTTCTACGAGGGTGATCCGCGATCTCCCCCGGTTTTTCGAGCGCTTGTTGCGTCTTTGTCTTCTCCCAGCACACTGTGTCTCCAGACGCAATCTGGCTAAATAAGGGGGGTTTCAGGGGTTTAGAACACGCCGGCTTAGGGGTTGGGGTAGCGAGCCCACAAGGGGCGGGGTTTACGGGACGGGAGTTTCAGCGGGGGGGGGTTGGACGCATACTAGCCGACTGGAAACATTCGTCGTTTTTTTTGGGTTCTAGTCTTGATGAAAGGAAACCCAAAAAAACGAAATTTAAAAAAAAATAATAAATTGGTAGGTAAATAAAAATTGCTGATACCCAATTTTTGGGGAAAAAAAGATTTCTTATTTTTTTTACGAAAAAACATTGTAAAAACCCCACTCAAAAAAAGAAAAAAGTAAATTGCCAGTCAAAAAAGGGACCCATTTCTTTTTTAATCTAGGGAATGGGGTAAAAGTTTTTTGAGTGGGGAAAACCCAAAAATGCTATTTCCATGATCATACCCGAAAAAAAACACTTTTTAAAAAGGGTTTTTACCTTTTAATTTTAAAAAGATTAGTCTTTTTTCCGCTTTTTTTCCAGCTTTTACGAAAAAGGGAACGAAAGGCCCAAAAAGGGGACGAAAAAGGTGGGCGAACAAAGATCCCAAAATTTTAACGATTTTTTTCTTTGGCCGAAAAGGCCCTCCAATAGGTATACACGTAAAACGGGACCAAGGGTTTTTTGTATTTTAACTTGGGAAATTAAACACCCATTAAAAAATTTTTGGTTCAATTTTTAATTTTTTAAAATTTAATTTTTTTTAAAAAATCTTTTCCACACCTTTAATTATTTTAAATTGTATTGAAAGGCCCCTTAAACACAAAAATGTGACTGAAATTTAAAGGGGATTTAGGTCATCAAAAAGTGCCAAAATTTACCGGGGTATTTGTTTTTAGGCAATAACCTGGCAACTTTCCCCCCATTTTTGGCCTTCCGTTTGTAACCCCTTAAAAATGTTTTAAGGGGTATTTTAATTCAATTACGGAAGTTTAAAAAGACGTAAACCCCCCCTTCAAATGGTTTTGTTTAATTTGAGGTTAAAAGGGGGGTTTAAAAATATTTTCCACCCTTTTAATTTAAAAATATTTCTTTAAAATTCTGTTATTTTAAGCGAAAAATTACATTTAAAAAAAGTTCAAGGTTTTTTTTTCGTTATTCTAAGGCTTTAGGGGGGGACTCTTAATAATTGGGTTATAAAAGGGGTTTAATTTAGGTTTTGGGGTTTTTTGTTTTGTTTTTTTAAAACAATATTTCCTGCATTTTTTTTTTTTTTTTGGGCTCCCTGTTTTGGTTTAATCCTTAACCCTGTTTTTTAAATTTTTTTATCAATTACTTTTTTTTTTTTTTACCCTTTTTTAAAATAAATCACATTTTAATTTTTTTTGTACAAACTTATGGGAATTGGAATTTTCTCCGTTAAATGGTATTGCATAATTTGACTTTATAGAGAACAATAGCAGCCAAAACACATATTGTTCACTTTTTGGATATCTGAGAAAATGGTTAAATTCTAGGATCTTTTAAAAAATAGCTGTAGAATATCGTTACTTCTTTGCTAGTCCCGCGATTAAAAGTCGGAGGCCTTCACAAAATAAGCGTCGCACGAACCGACATAACCATTTTCTCCTACTCGTGGCCAAAACACTAAAGTAATAAGGATACAAACTTTCAGTAGGGTTCAAGATTTCCTACCTCATCTCCACAGTGGAGACTGTGAGTCTGCACCCCTAAAACTAAAACACTTGGTTCCCCGATACTCCAGCAGGTGGCAGGGATGATAAGTGTACCCTGTCATTAGGCTACTCTTTCAGTTACAGGTAGCGTTAGCCCCGCCTATCATCTGACGTAGATAGAACTATATTTACCGACGTGATCTACGTGCTAAACGAAACGGCTCCTTCTCTTCTGATTTTACAATAATTTGTCTGTAAAAAAATCTTCAACAAATGTATGTTTCTATACATTGAATAATATCTCAAATAAAAAATGTATTGTAGCATTCTTGTATCCCCCCAACAATAGCGCCGCATGTGATTTTTTTGTTAAAAATCAGGTTTTTAGAGTGCGTTTGGTGCGTTTTAGAAAAAAAGTAGTGGGCTTAATGCAATACCAAAATAATGTAATTTTTGTGCAGTCGATACTCAAACTAGAAAACCACCAAAAGGAATTGGAACGCTAACGTCATGACGAGATTGATCATATTACATAATATGTCGAATATATTATCATATTTAATGTTGAGTGGTAATGTAAAGAAAAATTTTTTTCCGGAAATAGTTATATTATTAGTCTGTAATTGCTTTTAGAAGATTCCAGGGGGGGGGAGGCAAGTGCCCGCCTTGCCCCCCCCCCCTCTTGCGGACGCCCTTGTAAACATTCCATAGGCAATATACGTTTGAAATATACGTCTAAGCAGAATCATGTTGTGCTGACCAAGTATTGCAGTGAAGTGATCAAGTGAGTGGTTGATTAAACCGTAATTTAATATTGCAAATATAAATGTTAGCTTGAAAAAGTTTTAAATCCTACAAAAGTACCGACGAGTAATGCTGTATGATTGCATAGAACTTGAAGTAGACCAGTCGCAAGCAGAAGTAGGTAGACGTCTCACGTTTCTTCCACTTCAAGGTGTTTGAAGTGTGAAATGGGCAACGTTTTCTAGCCGACTAGTCGAAATCAGGTCTGTTTGCTGTCTTCGGTTTGACGTTTTATGAAAAGGTCCCGTTTTGTAGGGCTTCTTCTCATCTCGCATGGCCCGCTGCGTTTCTGGAAGTGGAACAAACACTAGAAGATGTCTTTGTAATGAAAACAATCAACTGGAGACACTGTATTCGTTCTTGAATTGCATGGACGTGTTCCAAGTGTTGCCATTGTGGTGCTGGGCTTTGAATCTAGGATAACATGTGGAGCGTTACCCACTCGTCTCTATCTGTATGAGGCTGAGCCATCACCCAATATGCAAAGCGGGTAGGACTAGGAGACCACCAGCAGATGAATCGCATTGCTGAATTCTTCATCTCTCTTTATAAACTGCAGGGACGCACACCCACTGACAGATGTAATTGAATTAAACAAGGGTCGGATATAAAGAAAAACTGTAAACTGATAAATATTTTCCTATACTTCTACGCTGCAAATAAAATTAATAAATAAAACGTTTACCCAACAAGTATTCATATCTATGAATATTTTGGTACTAACACCTTGCAGGTTATACTTTAGGCTTTACTCTTGAATCTTGATTCAATCTTCTCTTTAGGTGTACATGGCATTTCCGCTTCTAGATGGTAAACATATGCTAATTCATATTGTATTTTAACCAATAAGGGCAGGGGAGTTGAAGATTTAAATTTGTAAATAATTATATTTGTAACTTAGTACTCGACATGTTTAATGAGGGTCCGTATATTCTTATAATTGGTGTGAGTGTGAGAAATTTGCACATGGGCCGGGGTGTTTTCCGACGAATGAAATCGAGAAATAAGGCGTTGCATAATTGCATTGCCATTGCATTAGTCAGTGGTTTACGGAGACAAGTGCCAAGAAAATAGAGAAGAGCACTAATTTATATTTTGTGTATTTTGAAATTTGCGTGTGTGTACAAATTGAAACTGATTTCAAAATTGTAAATTTCTATGAACATATTAAACGTAATTTTGAAAGATCTTTGCGAATAACATTGGGAGATACGGATACAAATAATTTGAAAAATATTTGTCTGCAGTTTAAAAACAATTCTCCCATTCACACGAGTTGGCATTGCAAAATGCACATATACTTTCCCCCTTCTCCTGAAACGAATACAAGAAATGCTATGCCTCTCGCTTGATCTGTGGATGTGATTCTGTGAACGCCCAGTTCTGTTTTGTCAGTCTAGTCTACACATCTCTCGGTGATTGACAAGCGGCCTTCTTTGATTTGTTTAATTAACTTTGACGTCGGCGTCTTTTGGCTTATCCAGTTTGGCTTTCAGACCTTCCTGTGTGTTCACTGATGTTCTCTGAGCACTACAGTGATGTATCTGTGCTATATTCGCACTCTCATCTCTAATCTAGCACCCTTTACACCTCTTCAACGAGCACCTAAAAGCACTCGTCTAACGGTAAGCTAGCTCACATTTAGATATCGGCGTTACAGAGTTAAAGTGTACTTCTATAACGCGATGCGCGATTAAGTGATAATGGATTGGCTGAAAGCGAATTATTTTGTTCAATATCACTTGAGGATGAACCACTTTGAAGTTGGCACCAAATTCAGAACACACAACGAGGTGAAATAAATCACTCATTCGATGTTGGTGCTGCGATACTATGAAGTAAACCCTTCAACACGTAAACACTGGAGTTGTTGACTGGTTCAGTGGTGGTTTCAAGTGCGCGTGTGAAAAAGGCAATCCACTGATATTTCGCGCCCTAAACCAATCAACCAATCAGCAGAAGCCTAGAACAGCGCTGACGCATAGTTGGTAGAAGATGGCCGTCTGAAATGCTATATTTGCATACACCATGCCTACGATATTTTTGTAAATTGACAATTTACATACCATAAAATACCCTTTTTCATCAATTTTTTTGGCGTTATCTTCGTTATGAATAAATCCGCGAGCTTTGTAGATAGACACAATGTTCAGCGGCCATATTGGATGACATTACTAGTTCTGTGCAGTGTGCAGTAGAGTTACTGCTTGACACCTATTCAGGACTTTACGATCTAGCGAAAGTTAGATGACATTTTTCTGTGCTGCTATCTCTGTACCATGTCTTCGAACTAAACTAAACCAATGTGATATTATGCCAGTGTTTGCCATTAGAGATAGTCTATACTGTGCTGCCATCTCTGTATTGGACTAGTTAGAGATATGCTACTGTGCTGCCATCTCTGTACTGGACTAGTTGGAGATAGGCACTGTGCTGCCATCTCTGTTCTGGACTATTTGGGAGATGGTACTGTGTGCCATCTCTGTTGGACTAGTTGGAGATGTGCTACTGTGCTGCCATCTCTGTACTGGACTAGTTGGAGATAGGCTACGTGCTTGCCATCTCTGTACTGGACTAGTTGGAGATAGTACTAAACAACGAAATATTTGCACTGTATTGCTATTAGAGATAGGCTACTGTGCTGCCATCTCTGTTCTGGACTATTGGAGATAGGCTACTGTGCTGCCACTCTGTACTGACTATTAGAGATGTGCTACTGTGCTGCCATCTCTGTACCACGTCTCGTAACTAAACCAGCGAGACTCGCCCTGTCAGACCAGACTGGCCACGCCCACTCGGTGCCCGACGTAATTAATCTGTGATTGTTTGGTGTCGAGATGACGTTGTCTTGTTACGCGGTCGTGTGATTTGCATTAGAACAGCAGCGATGTTGGGCTGGGCGTTCTACTTGTCAGCCACCACCAACACGGGGCGATTATCTAGGGCTAGGCCAACATCTACCCCACACATCAACTAGTGATGAGTCGTGATCGCCGCTTAATTTATTGGGTGTTTACCAGTGGCGTGTTGTTGGAAATATCAGTGGCGGATCGCAACCCGACCCGTGACGATGAAAATTGGCAGTTGTAGTGTAGGCCTACACTAAATTGTAACTTACACTGTTTGAATGCATTTTTGTGTACTCTGCAACTCACCAAAATATTTCAATGATTGATCAGATTTAATTAATTATGTATTCTTGGATACTCCCTTACACTTTCTTGTTATATTTACCACTCAAATACTGCCCCACCATCAGGAGCTTTGATTTGAGACCCCCACATTCGTCTGTGTCTGGAAGGATTTTGCAATGTATTTAATATCAAATTCTTACGCATTTCCTAAAATTATGTACATATTATTTGTTTACTAAATGTAGTTTTTCTCTGTCTTTCCAGCGCGACAGCGTGGATGGTCTAGACGCAATGAATGTACGCAATGTCCAGGTACCCTCGTCATCTTCCAGACTACGACCATCAGCACAAACGCATGGCACCATCACCACCGTTGCACATCCACATCTCAGGTAGGAGGCTCTTATAGCCTCTTGCTGAATGAAACAAATTTCTGATTACTTTTTGGTATTCTTTTGTGTCCCGGTCT
>JAMZAV010015165.1:0-11644 GCA_024449915.1 Sweltsa coloradensis | reverse complement strand
CCAAAGGTTAAAGCCCCTTTTTCCCTTTTTTGGGTTTTGGCAGGGGTTTTAAATTCGGGGGGAAACTCGGGACTAATTTTCTCTAAGACTCAAGTTCCAGGCGATAATATCTGTCCCAGTGTAAAGCGCACGTTCTGAATCTGCTGTGTGAAATGGAACGTGACATTCGAATTGTCCACACACGTCTGACTCACGGATATCTCCTAACAAGAAAAGGTTGCTGCTAGATGCGTCACACGTGGTGCTTTGCGCATGCTATTTGACTTCTCACAATCATCATTTGTAGAACTTTTATCATAGAATGACGAAAAAACTTGCTGACATTTTCCACTGGATTCCGTTGTTTAGCCAAGTTTAAACTAGGAAAACGTTAAGTCCCGCCGCGTTGTTGGATGAGCGTAATTGGTGCATTGAGCTGCCATGTGTTATGCGGAATTTTCTGATGTTGTGTGAAAAAATCATTACTAAGTTGAAGATTTTTTTAAATTAAATTAAATTAAATGATAAATTAACCTAAATTTTAAAATTTTTTAGTTAATTGTTATTTAAAAAAAGGAAAAAATCGTAATGTTGAAATTTTTATAAGAAATAATTATTCAATTGCGCACAAATTTTACACACATATATGAATTTATAGAATTAAGGTTCTGTGAAAAAATTATTACAATAGGATAAAGCATATAGTGTTATAATCAAAGAATTGTTTTAAAAAAGAAAAAAAACGTAAAATTTCGATTTTCATGAGAAATTGTTTTTTGATTGCGCTCAAATTTTACACTAATACATAAATTTATAAAATTAAGGTTCTGTGAAAAAATCATTAAAAATCGGACAAAGCATGTAGGTGTTATAAGCTGAAATAATTTTTTATAAAATCAAAAAAAAAAAATCGTAAAATTGCGATTTTTATGAGAAATAATTTTTCGATTGGGCTCAAAAACGTGGCAGTTCTTTCGTTTAGAGATTTCAAAGGTCTCCAGAAAATTTCATTGCAATTGGAGTATTGGTTTAGCCGGAATCGTGTTAACAGACACACAAAAATACAGAACAAAAAAAGAAAAAAAACATTCCGGATTTTTTTCTTCAGTGTAGTGAAATGGAATCTTCGCTTCGCTCGCTACGCTCATCCAATAACATTCGAAATATTAAACTCTTCAATGAAATTATATCCATCTCAATTGACTGTTTGTCTTAGCATCATGTTCATTCATTTCATACCCTTCTAAGCCTGGGAAGAATTGACCAGAGCATGGGTCTGCTAATCGTTACAAAATCATTCAGAGAAAAAGGTAAATCTCGCAAACATATTTCTACCCGAAACTAGAGGCAAGCTCTCGGCGGGTCGTCGTCGGTGATCACTCACCTTCTCTTGACGACCTCCCAGACGACGAAAACGATGACGACGACCTTGACGATACGAAAGATGACAAACAATGACGACCGCGACGTGTGAACCCCCTTTCTAACCCTTACATCCTTGGCTGGTCCTGACCAGCATAGGACTTTCCTCCCCATATCCCCTAAACTAGAGTAGCGTATTATGAATTTACGGTTGACGCGACCTTAATTAAAATATACTGAACTTTTATTATTTGGTAGTCATTATACGTTACAGGCCTATAAAATAATAACATGTAACATAACTAGTTTTGGTGGAGGTGCCGGGTAAGGATATGTTCCCATTTATAAAATGCTTCGACCACTTCAAGTTCGTCGTAAAACCTGTGCTAGAAGTCACGTAAACACTAGTGCCAGCCAGACTTGCTGCTCATTGAAGCGTATTTAAATCTTTTGTACCCATGTTATTTCATAGGGCAAACCTTTGATTTAAAAACTCTTATTACTACCATAATACTTTATGAAATCATTCTAAATAAGCGGCAGTTATCTAGTTACAACAGGATTACACATTTATCTACTTTACAGATTGAAAATTGGACATGAACTGTCTAAATTCGCTTAATTAGTAATTAATACTCTCAATCCAAATTACTGGCTTATATTCTCAAAAAATGATGATTTGGTCTGATAGTCGGTTATCCTAATGAATCCTTAGTACATAAACCTTTAATTTTATGAATATTGATAAGGTAATTAAATTAATTAGATAAAAATGAATATAACAAGTAAAATATTGATTGATTATAATCAAAAATGACCTGCAATGCTTTGACCCTTTACAGAGGGCTGGGGATATTATTATTAAAAAAAATGCTTCTCTCAATAATTATGGGTTTCAAAATGGAATTCTTTTTTGACAATGGAACACACCCATGTGTTTGGAGGCTATGATCGCCCATGTCGTGTTTTGTCACTACCTTTTTTAAAACTGAAAAAGAATAATACATCATTTTTTTTTTTCGGGGAAACAGGGCGCTTCCCCGGGTTAGGCATATTGCGCCCCCTTGAATGAAAGAAAAATTAGAAGGTTAAATGCAGGTAGTTTGATGATTAGATTGTTTTTAAGTTTAAAAAAACAAATAAATTGAAGTGAAGAAAGTAATAGCAAAAAAAAATTATGTTGAAAATGAAAAAAAAGAAAAAGAAAGTGTTGAAGTTACTTAAAGTTTTTTAAAAAAATTTCTTGGATAAAAATTTTGGGAAAAAGTTTGTCGCCGTTATCATATTAAGGGTTCTTCATAGATTGGGGAGATCAAAATTCCCCTTCGCAATCATCAAAATTTGGTATTTTGTAGCATTGAAAAAGGGTTAAAGGTAATCACATTTGCCACATATGGGAAAAAACTTTTCTCGGGTTTAAATAGAATCCGTGTGTTGGGTGTTGCCCTATAGAAGTCTAGACAATACACCTCTTCTCTACGTGAAGTCGAGACGTAGGTGGACGAATTTTTTTTTAGCCAATTGGGCCCATCACACTACGCAATTTTTTTTTTTTTTTGCAACACATCCCAAAGCTTGTCGAAAATCCAACAAATTTGCTTGAATCCACTCTTGACACTGGAACGGGAACTAGATTAAAATCAACTCAAGCCTGGGGGAAGTTTCTTGGGCGCCCTATCAGCGTTTTCTTTTCCCCCCTATGCCCACGTGTCCGATCCGCAAAACCTATTATATAACCCTTAGAGGTTATTTTTTCTAAATATAATTGGATTCTTGTCCAAATATGACTTGAATACTAGTTCTATAGCTTTGAAGTAAACTTAACTACTGAAACAAAAAGGATTCTCCCCAAAACGCAGCGTAGAATGATTTAGAGCTTAAAAGGATGGCGAAAAACCCGCAGTAAAAAACTGAACACACGTCGCTTACCCAAAACGTTCATTAAGGGGGAGCAATAAAAAGCACTTCCCAAACCCTTTTTGTAAAATTTGGGAGCCATCTTAAATTTCCAAAAAATTTTTGGATGTTCTGGCAAAACCTCTCTAAAGTTTTTTTTAAATACACATCGCAATAGAGTTTTTATCAAAACGACAAAAAGGTCAAATATAAATAACGCCTCGGGTGTAAACCAGGGCGGGTTATTGCTAAAAAAAAAAATTTAAAAAACTTGTTGGGGCAGATGAAATTCAAAAGATTAAACAAAAGTTTACATTTAATCCCGTTGGAAAGATGCTTGGGTTTGTTATAAAAAGGGGTCTGCATATTGTGTTAAAAACATTCCGTTTTTTGCGGGATGTTAGGCATAGTTTTTAATTTTCATTACTACGTCCCCTAAAGAGGTTCTCCGTTCTGCCAAGGAGGCCCACCTGACTCGGCATAAAAGCTGAATACCGGCTTGTTCGAAATGCCCAAGAGCAATACGAAACCACAATGGGGGACATGTCTAAAGTTTAAGGGTTTGTTACTTGCTGAAGATATCGAAACTACCTAGTCCTTTTTTTTTGGGAGCAAACAAAGGATCCGAAAATTTCTCAACATGCAAGTCCATCGCACCCCACGATGTATTACTGAGAACTTTCAATAGTTGTTTTTTAACATGCATTTTTTGCGTAACTCAAAAAATGGTCTTTTCCAATTTAGCTTTTTGTCAACCCAGCCGAAAAAACGGACATTTGTTTTGAATAGAAGTTCTACATTGTTAAACGAAGATTGGGTATTTTGGTTTCCTTGAAGACGGAAAAAGTAAATGCACTGAGTTTTTTGGGGAGAAAATCGGCCCCCGTTTTCGAGCCCATTCACTTATATTTTCAATCCAATTTTTGCACGTGTTTTTGGGCTTTGATAAAAATTTCCGATTGTTAAAGATTCCCGGTCATCACAATAAGGCCATGACATTAGGCTCTTTGGGTACTCCCACACTGTTTTTTCCATAGCAAACAGTGATACCGACAAGCCCCGGCCTTTGGGGGGTACCCTTTTCCGTGAAACGAGTCTGCAAAACATTTTAAAACGCACTTTAAAAATTCTATCTTTTAAAAAGTTTTAAAAAAATTTTGGCATGTGCCCCTAAAACCCCATCGTGAATCGTTAAGTATATTATACCTCCATGTTGTATCGTATCTTTTTCAAGTCAAAAAGCACACCAAAAAACATGTTGTTTTGCAAAAAACCCTTTTTGAATAAACGCTCTAATCGAACCAAGTGGTCGATGGTGCAACGACTTGACGAAATCCCATTGGACGTTCGCCAAAAAACCCGCGTGCCCCTCCAGCCCACATTAGTCGTTGTTATCATCTTTTTTCGAAAAATTTTGCAAAAGCAACTTGTCAAAAAATAGGGCATATGAAGTCGGCATGATTTTATCTTTTGGGGTTTAAGAAGTGGAAATTAAGATGGCACTACGCCAACTATGGGGAAAATATGTCAGACAACCCACAAATATTAAAAAAAAAAATAAAAAACCCCCCAGGGGATCATCAGGTGCACAAACATGTCGTTGTGCTTTTGTCTTTTCCCACAGAGTTGCGACGTAATGAGTTTAAGCCATACGGAGTTCCCACAAAGAGAACCTCTGTTGTAGGCTCATCGTTTTCAGATGAGAATTTAATTTTTCGAGCTTCTGTCAACTGTTTGTTGCAGAATTCGCATCATATCGTGCTTACTGCCTTACCGATGAAAAATGTTCCCCAGTACTGAAGCCACTCGCGGGAGTTAACAAATTTGCCCCCCCACCCTTGGTAGGGTTATGGTTTTTACCTGACTCCACTAATTTTTTTAACCCTTTTCCACACCATCGGGGAAGAGGGGCGTAATTTATAGAAATAAAATACTCTTGCCAGACGCCTTTTTTCTATGTTTGTAATTCGTTCTTTTTTGCTCTCTCGTGCTTTAAATGATTAATTTTCAATGTAGGAATGTATTTAATTTTTTAAAAGCTCTTTCTTTGCCTTTGATGGCCATGCACAATCTTGGGTTCCCCCGGGGACGACAGACGGCTTTTGGTTCCCACTAGTCAGTGGAATACTGGCATATTGTGCTCAAGCAAGCATTTACTTACCTATTGCAAGCCGTTGGGGGGGCACGAGAACTAGTAAAGTCCACCTTGAGCAAGAGACTTCACTATTTCCCGGAACTTTCCCCCAAACAGCTTGCGCAAGTCTCCATCCTTGACCTGGATTGTGTGGGCCCATTTTTAGTTTAATACATTCACCTTAATGGAAAAAGATCACTTCCCTGTAAAACATCAAAACCCCCTTTAGCTCGAGATCAAACGATAGCAAAAGGTGTACCATGACTAAATCTTTTGATGAAAAAGTGCCAGTTACGTGAATGAGTCATCTGGCCCCCCGGTTCAACAATGAAACTCTTGTGTTGTAAAAATCTGCTACTACACAACCCCGTTGATCAGAAACCCCGATCCCAGTCAGTATGGTGACGTTAAAATACCACCCAAGATTACCTTATTTACCGACAATGCCTCCAGATCGCGTCTGCTAATGATTAATGGTGGTGGAAAGTAAATACAGTAATGTGGGTTTCATTTGGAATGTAACTGTAAAAGGCGACGGCCTGAAGGCGAGTTGTCAATGGAATTTGATGGCATAAAGAGTCATGCACCAGAATGGGGAAAACCCCCCCTGTGCACGTTCACCCCCCCCGTTAAACCTTACGGTAGATTGAACCCTTACTTTGGGTTATCTGTTTGGGGGTTTAAAAAAAATTTCTGTAATAATAAGATCAAAGGGTTTGTGTTTTTTAAGAGTAGCTGTAAATCTTTAGATTTGCTAGAATCCTCTACAATTCCACGTTTTTAGTGAGCCATTTAATTTGTGATGTTTATTTATTTTATTACAATTTTTTATTTTTTTTAATTTGACTTTTTGGGGGTTTTTAAAAAATTTAAAAGGATTCTCATTTCCCTCACGATTCCAAAATGTCATCAGTAAGTGACGACGTGGTGGGCTTTTTTTAGGGTTGGGAAAATTTTAAAAACCTCTTTGCCTTTGGACCCACTAAAACCTCTAATGGTTCCTTTTGTTTTTGACTTTTTTTTGGGGATTTAGTAAATTTTCTGCAACTTGAACTCAAAATTGCTGTTGACGTCTTGCTGTTGATTAAATTTACCTAAATTTTTCCCCTTGGAATTTGAGATCGGTCGGGAAAATTAATCTTTAAGAGTTTTCCCTGCTCCCTTGTTGCTTTGCTTGTTCTTTTTAAATTTATCTTGTAGTGTTTCTGTTTTACAAGCAAAAGCTTCAAAGTTTCCTTTGCTTTGCGTTTTCTCCTGAACCCTGGTGATGTCTTCAACTGGCTGTACCGATCAGCTTGGGGATTTATAGGTTTTTTGGGTTTTGAGATGTTCTGTGTTGTTTCCGATTTGTTTCAATTATGCCCCTACTATTTGATGTTAAGCTTGGAAATGTACTGGAAGTTAATGGTGTTGTAATTTTTTTATACCTTTTCCTTCCTATGACATTTAGTTTGTCAACGCCTTATCTCACATATCTTCTTCTCTTCCGCCCATCAGGACATCCGGGAAGAAGAAACATGTGGACCACTACAATTGACACATTCGTTTGGATTTTTCACTCCTTCCCCATGAATTTGTAACCGCAATTTCTGCAAATAGGTTCTGATTTACAAAAAATTCTTGGTTGTCCAACTTTGACAGGTGAAGCATCTCTGGGGGTTTTGGTATATAGGTTTTTTTTTACATCTAAAAAGTGGTATCCCCCTAACCCTTTTCAAGGTAAAACCCCTTTGTGTTAAAGGTGAGGATTGTTGTGCCATTGAATTTCTCCATCAACACGGGTCATTATTCTTACAATCTGCACCTTGTTTGGAGGTTCCTCTTTAATTTCCTCATTTTACTATTTAAAATCAGAACAAATAATAATTCCTTTGAAATTTTTTAATTGTTCGCGGCTTAACTTCAAAGTTGAATGGTAGTCAAAATTTTTTGGTTTTCAAAAAGTTCAGACTGCTTATCTTAGCTGTCTCAACCAGAAGCAACCTTTTGCAGTTTCCGTTGTTTTACGGTACCGCTACCCTTGAAATTTCTTTTTTAATAGCAAATAGTATTTTAAAAAAAGTTGTGTTTCTTTTAAAATTTAAAAATCAACATTCCCAGGAAATTTTTTACTAGGTTTTGGGAGTTTTTTTAACCATAGTTTTAAGGGTAATTTCTGGTTCAAATAAAGACCTAGGTCTTTCTTTGATGGTAATTGTTTTTTTGGGGATGGGAAATGGGGGGGATTGGGGGGATTAAAATTTTCCAAGTAAAAAGGGGGGCAACCTACAAAAATTTTCCCCGGGAAAAAAACCAAATAGCCCACTTTTGGTTCACCCCAAAAGGGCCTTGTAAAAATTTTAAAAATTTTTTTTTTTTTTCCCCGGATGGTATGTAGGAAAAAGCCAATTTTTTCCGGACCAAAAACATGAAAGCCCAAAAAGATTTTTACCAGTGGGTCGGCTCCGCCCTTTTCCCCTTTTCCCATAGCTCCCAAATTGGTACATACAACCTACCAATTATGTCCGGGCTGCCCCAAAGTGCAACAAATGGACAAAAAAGTTGCACTAGCCCCATTGACCCCGGTGGGCCGTTCTGAATCTCCCGTCTATGAGAAGCAGGTGCCAAAATTGCGGTTGGGCCATGTTTCTCGCAAGAAAAAATTTTTTCCCCAACAAAGGATCCCTTTTCCACCGGCACGGGTCGCCCGCACGGCAAAAACGGGGGTAGACGTTTTAGAACACAAAGGGGCCAGCTTGATGGTGAAGAGTAGAAAAAGTGAAAAAGTATAATAGATATGATTTAGAGTAAATGTGAGTGTGGGAAGTGAAAATATATGCATGAAGCCCCTTTGCGATCTCCATCACCTCAAGATCTTATTTGAGGGGTCCACACCCGACTGCCTCTTTGTCGCCTTTTACGATGAGCCGAGGAGGAATGCTCTGGGCCTATTCTACCCCGGGCCCAGACGGGGAATAATACAATCATGATGCAAACCATTAACTCATTTCATTAACTTACAATTTTCCAGGCGGCGCAATATGGCCTAACCGGTTGAAGCGCCCTATCTCTCACGCGTGTTGTTTTTTGCTGGGCCAATGTTTCTACGATTTTAGAAGGGGTCCAGGGTTCGATTCCCGTTTTGAAGTCAAAGGGTTTTTTCAATTTCTAATTTGGGGACTAAGGTAAGGTACATCAGTTCTTGGCAAAGGTATTTCTAAACGGTTTGACTACGGAGCCGTCCCCAGCAAAAGAGGCGCATTATATAATTATGTTTTCCGAATCACCCTTGTGGAATCGTGTCCAAAATGATTGTTCAGTATTTCCCACACATATGCTGGTCTACTGTTGGTTATTGTTCGCTCGTCGATGGTGTCGGCGCCCACAGGGTTTGCTTGTCGGCTTTAAATGTAATGTCCCCCACTGAAAATCACTTCTGTGACTGAGTGGGTAGAACCCTTAAAATACAAATTTATTTATTTTGTTAAGCATTGCGTTAAATTAATTCAAACCGATGCGCAAGACAACGTTGAACCTCGTTCACAATAGAAGTCACAACAATGAATTAAATTACTTGTATTGTTTGAGTTGTGCATTAATTGTAGTGACGATTTTAAAAAGAATGTCTTTCTGTTCCATATTCTAGATTGTCAATATCGGGAACTCATGAAACTTCCCTATTATTCTTACATAACTTTAGAAGTACGTAAACGTGAAAGTTTGAAATAGATTTAAAACGTTTTGAGCCCCGTCTGGGCCCGGGTAGAATTGGCCCAGAGCTTGGCTCTGAAAATAGTAAAAGGCGAATTAAGAGAAAAAGTCCACCTCGCAAACATCAGCTAGATAAAGGAGAGTATATTA
This sequence comes from Sweltsa coloradensis, assembly GCA_024449915.1. Taxonomy (NCBI): domain Eukaryota; kingdom Metazoa; phylum Arthropoda; class Insecta; order Plecoptera; family Chloroperlidae; genus Sweltsa; species Sweltsa coloradensis. The sequence goes on along the minus strand of JAMZAV010015165.1, from coordinate 2,433 downwards.
CTCCCTGCAACTAGAGGCGAGCTCTGGCGGACCTTGACGACCTCTCCGACGACGTCGCCTATAACATGAACCTCTGCTCCCCCTCTCTACCCCTACCCGTGGCTTGTTGTCGCTGCATTAATCCAAGTAATTTAAACTTTCTTTATCACTATTAAAATATTTTATAAATTTAACTTTATTTTAAAAATGCATAAAATAACCTTTTAACACAACTAACAAACAACAATTTTAAACTTATTTACTTAAAGAACAAATAAACAAAGTAACTTAATATCGCGCGGCGCAATATGACCTGACCGGTTGAAGCGCCCTTGTTTCTCACGTCGTCGTTAAAAGGCATTGATTATGACGTTGTGGCTCGTTGGTCTTGGGTTAGCGTATCTGCTTCCAATGCAAATGTCCAGGGTTCGATTCCCGCAAAGTCAGTAGTTTTATAACTTCTGATTTGGACTTAAGTCCATCAGTTCTTGTCTAAGGAGTTTTGTAAACGGTGACTTTGAAGCCGTCCTAGCAACGAAGCACATATTAAATTCAGAGTTGCTCTGAATCGGCCTTGTTGATTCTGGCGTTGATCCGCAGGTGTTCGCACTGTCCTTACCACTGATTGCTATATTTCCTATTAAAAAATATCGATCTTGGTTGGTTATCGCTCATCGTCGATTGCGTCGGGGTCTACAGGGTTGGCTTGGTGGGTTTGATTTACTGTCCTCCACTGAAAACCAGCTTGGGCTTCTCCTCCCATATTCCCTATGCTAGAGTGTTGTATAATGACCTAACCGTTGATGCGCCCTTTATCTAAAGTAACTCAAAACATTATTTTTTAACTCTGAATAATAATTTTACTTTTGCTATAGCTATCATTTCTAAAATGTTATGTTTCTTTAATCTAATTAGAATACAATGTTACAATCTAAAAACACAACAATAACTATTTATTAACTCACAATATCACAGGCGACGTAATATGACCTAACCGGTTGAAGCTCACGTCGTCGTGGGTAAGAAGATTTAACGTGTCTAATTCTCACGGATTATGTCCTTTTAGAACTAGTTTAATAAACGCCGTCCAAGTTTCTTGTTCTGATCCGGCCGTTACGTCAAATATGTCTAGGACGTCTTCGAGAAGAACAGAAGTTAATTCAAACATTTATCGATAAATAAACAAATTAAATAAATTCGTATAAACTCAGTCACATAGGCCTTACTGATTTTCAGTGGGGAAGATGGATTTAAAAGCCTACCAAGCCAACCCTGTAGGCACCAACACCATCGACGAGCAACCAATGTCCAACAAGAGACCGGCATATTTAAGTAGAAAACACCAATCAATCAAGCTGGACACGATTCCACCCGCGGACAACGCATGCGGCTTTTTGTGTTTGGCTGTCAGGAGTATTGTATTGAACTTGGAGAGCTGACGCAACAATATTTCTAAAGGTGGACTGTGAAAAGTGAAATATGCAACCTTAAGTTATAGCGCCCACATATTAATCTCCCTGCATTTCATCCCCCGTCTGTCTGGGCCCGGGGTAGAATTGGCCCCAGAGCATGGCTCTGCTAATCGTAAAAGGCGATTCAAGAGAAAAGTCCACCTTGCAAACATCAGCTAGTAACGGGGAGTATATTACTCCACGACCTATGAGGCGAGCTCTGGCAATCGTCGTCGGGACCTTGCCCCTTTCTCTTGACGACCCCCCGGCGACGATGACAATGACACAACGAACGATGACAAAGACGATGACGACCGCGACGTGAGAACCCCCCTTCCTCCCCTTACCCGTGGCTGGTTCTGACCAGCATACCCCCCCCCCTCATCCGCCTTACCCCCCCTAGGCTAGAGTGGTGCATTATGATCTCACAATTGACGCGTCCTTAATCCAAATAAACCATTTTATCTGAGCTCTTTGTTCCGACGCCAAGACCAGGGCCACATGGAGCCGGCATTGTGGGGAAAATACACAGTAATGAGAGAAGAAATACACTTTTAATAAACATCTAGATTATTTAAGAATGAGTTTTCGCAATACCAACTATGGTAATATATTAAAAGTTGTAAACAATTAAATTAATAAAATTAAAAACTATCGCGCACTATTTTCTTATGCGGAGCACCACAAATGCGTTATTCGGCGCAGTCGCGTAGAACAAATAATGTTTTATATTTAGAGGGCTGTGGAATAAAAACATTGTTGAGAATAGACGCCAGTTTTTGTCTGTCTTGATTGGATTTTTCACACCTGCAAAGTCGTGTTTGAATTTCTCTGGACTAAATTACATTTCGTTTTGTGATTTGGAAAGAAGATATCACAGTTTGTGTTGATAACGACAAAGAAGTTATCTCGAGTTTGGAGGATGTTTTTAGGGCGAGCTGTTCTTTCAGATAAGATGGAATCTCGAATTTGGTCATCGGGTTTATTGCAAACTCGAAACCCC
>JAMZAV010015164.1:0-11076 GCA_024449915.1 Sweltsa coloradensis | reverse complement strand
AGGTCACGCTTCAATTTTTTGTCACTGGCCGCATGAACGCGGATTTCAGCCACCGAAAAAGAAGAATGCGTATCATTTCTGTCAAACACGTGTTGCTGTTTGATGAAACACGCTAGGTCAGGTGTAACTCGACGTAAGTCAGCACTAGGGCTAGCATTCAATCGTAAAGCTAATAGAAATATGGAAAGAAAGCTGCTAGCGTATAGGACCTAATTGGGGCCCATTTACCATTAAAGAAGAGTTTATTTTGAGTCTGAGAATTGGATTTCCTCCAGCCATACATCATCCACAAGGGACCAAACTCAGGAGCAATGAAATGTAAGTAGTCCTTTGGTATTTTTAACAACTGTGAGTTCATTGTAGAATAGAGGGCTCTAGGCCATAGGGCTAGGGCCTAGTCGGAATTTTATCTGTGTCTAGCCGGAGTTGTAGACTACGGCTAGGTCTAGCCCCTAGGCCGTCCAATGACACGGTCTTTGTGTAGGTAGGGCCCCTGAGGCCAGGTCCTAGGACCCAGTGCCCCTAGGTATTATTGGCATATGGGCTAGCCCTAGGGTAGGCTAGGGCCCACTAGGGCCTTGGCGTGTACACAAAACCATGGTGAAAGGCCAGGCTATGTGCAGGCATGTATAATTAATATAATAAAATAATATTCTTTATTTAGCGACTGCTGCTCTGTGTTGAGTGGGGTAGGGCCCTACTAGGCCTAGGGACTAGGCCCTAGTAGGCCCTAACCTATTGGAGAAATCCACTTGTAATAACCGGCTTGTTTGTTTACCGAATATCTACCTGGAAGAAACACACAAGGACAAGGTAGCAGCTGCTGTTCACAATGTTACAGAGGACAAGAATGGGCTTGGAGAACTGACCTGAAAATTCTTACTGAACCATCGGCTAGGTACCAATGAATATGTTTGTTTGAAGATAGTAGGGCTACATTCATTTTCCAATTGATGTATCTGTATGTTAGGCTAATTTGCCTGTGCATGGATACAGCAGTAGGGCTATGCTTTGATTTAGACAGGCCTACCTGTAAGATCAGGACACAATGACTTTTGATAGGTCTATGCAAATTGCACTCTTCACTTTTCATTAGAATAGGCTGATTGTAGACTAGTACAGAATAACAGTTGCACTGGAGGTCAAGAGTTTTGAAAAGTCTCAATATTTAAAATTTGTCGTAGGCTTTCACGGCCCGAGTCAATAATAAAACTGGCTGTCGGGTACGCCGTGTCGATGGTCATTAAAAATGCTGACGTTTCGAACTATTGAAACACTCATCTTAGAGATGTGAAAGAGGAAATCATGGGCAGAAACTACTTCATCCAGCTCGACCCAGTGAATGACAAAGTTACAATTGTGGCAACCTCCTTTATATAAAAACACCATGACTCAATTATTCTCAATATTTATACATTTAGAACAAGTAGGCTACCGGAATATCATCTCTAGGTAGCTAGCTGATCTACGTGTAATTATGTATGACAAATAAACTATTATTTAATTCAGCAAAAATATGACTTGATTTTTCTGTTCACAACTGGGTAATTAGGCCTACTAATAATTAGGTATGTTGGCTATGAAGCTTGAAGTTGCCGACCTGTGCTGGTACAAAATATAAGGAGGGTAATTTTTGAGCAAAAGTTTACTCGCGTACTGAAATATTTGTACAGTGTAACATGTAACACACAAAGTAAGCTTACGCTGGTAGGCCCTAATTGTTGCAATTAGGCATAGGTCTACACGTGAAAAAAAAGTAATATGTCAATTGTCAATATATTTAAGCGTACCGTTACCGGTAAACTTATCTTTGATGTTGGGTCCTATTTTTATTTATTTTATCACTAAAACTTAGATTCTATCCAAATGCTATGTTAATATGCTTGTCTGAATTAATATCCCTTTTAGGTTCCATCCAGAGCTTAATAAAATTATGGTCTTATAGTGGCTTCATACCATAGGCCTATAGGACTCATCGAGAAAGTAGGTGAAATACTCTGATACAATTGAATTTTCAGTGCCGTTATGAATAATGAATGGTTTACAGAACCCTGAGTAATTATTACCCGCATAGGCCTAGTAATGTAGGCTAAATGGGTTAAATTTAAATTGTAAATCCTTCCCACATCCAAAGACCGGCTCAGTAACTCATATTGGTATCCAAACCATAGAATAATTGTTACTGGTGCAGTACTTGGCTTTCACTGAACAATCAAGAACCTGTGTACCATTCTTAAATCTCCTGAACCAATTCGAGTGCATCAGCATGACCAATGCAAAGGAACATATCAATGTGCGGCATAAGAGGACGTAGCAGATAAAAAGAATCGCAACCATACTATCACTAGTGATGGGGGAATTTCAAGATTGTTTGACTGGAAAATTTCATAAAATATTTAAAAATTTGCCTCAACTTGCCCATGTTGAGTGCTAGTAGGCCTATGAAAAGAAATGTGTTTTCTGTTTTACATTCTATGACTTTCCCACAAAATGGTTCCTTCCTAGGATATTATGCATATGCTACGCTACGGTGATTGGTTGGACGCGTTACATGGCCAGCTTTATTTTATACCATAGGCCAATACCGAATACCAATTAGTCACTGTATCAGCAGTCACCCGATAAACGATATACACACATATGCCATTCTAGTCAATTTATTAAATAAATCTATTATAATAAAAGCCATAGGTTAGGCTAAAAAATGGTCTAACTGTTGTAAGCCACTGACAAAATTAACCAAAAATTTAAAATTTCCAGCCGTGTGAAAAATGTTAGTTCTGGATTAAAATTTTCAACGTTCCGTTACTAACCACATACTTGGGGAAGGAATTTTTAAAAGAACGAGTGACATGTTCGCGGAACTTTAAAGTAACTTAGCCATTAGTATCATTTATAATTTCATATCATACGTATCATCATGATTCATGACCCTACCGCTCACCGTTCTCTTTGACAGACTTAACGATACACTAAAAGTAAAAGGGAACTTTTTAAAGGAAATTTAGTTCCTTTTATGAGGAAACTGAAACTTTAGAGGTTAGGCTAAAAAGGACTTGAACTTTATAAAAGATATTGTTTTAATGATGAAACTGAATCTTTTAAAAGGAACTTCCCAAGTTATGAATGACCCATCACCGTGGAAAATCTTGTGGTCCTACTGATATATGCAAAACGTAGAAGGATAGAGTGTTGGGGTTAGATTGAAGATGTGATGGTCCGGCAGCCAATGTTGTTGGGTAGGCTGATTTTGTAGTATGGGCTGCTTCTCCTGCATGCTGAACTGAAGTGTTGTGGCCCATTCCAGCTCCAGAAAATCTCCATACCACAGCTCGGAGTGACGATTTAAGGGATGCACACGATAATGAATTATAATACAATTTCAGGTAATCAATAATAAAAAATATTATTGCATTGCATATAGATGAAGGACATATTGAAAAACGCGTTACCTACATACGTCACATCACGCTAAATAAACTACCGGTATGCTTTGTGTGAATGATGACATGTTCTACTATTTTTACCAAAAAGTTTGGTAGGCCTACAGTATGGTACCATTGACTTATTTAGAGTTGAAGAAATGTTGTGATCTCCGTTAGTAAAAAATGTGTAAAAATTTTAGCAAAATCGCATTTCATAATGCATGCATATTTTTTATTATGGACTACCGGACACTTTTTTTTAAACATTGTGCATCCTTTACTAAAGTAAGTACATGGAAGTTAAAGATTTATTAAATGTATTTTATTATTTACTTGACGTATTTTGGATATGCACATACATTGGTCTTAGTAGGTTATGCATCGATTTGTGACAACTTAAAATTTATATGATATGTTATAAAAAAAAGAAAATATCTAGGCATAGGCCTACCGGTACATAAATAAATATTCAGAAATATAAAAAATTAAGTTTGAAATTTATGGATAAAGCCTATGGGCCTACATATATTTAAAATGGTTGGCTTGATGGCATTGGACAGCCACGTTGAGTCTGTGGCGGCGGAGAAGTTCGGTCGTTGTCCAGAAGAGAACAAATAGGCTACAGCTCAAACTGCCAATCTGTGAAAAAATTAATCAATTAGTACATGATATGGTAGTTAGGCCTAGATAAAACCATTTAGCAAGCTAGATTCTAGTAGATGTTATTGAGAGGAAAGGCATACTGGGACCAAAGATTATGGGTTTCTACCTAGACACTTTGATGAGACATTGAATAACGGTAAGTAAACTAGCTGTAGCTAAGCTAGAAGTGTGACTAAAAACAGGTCAGATTTGGTGACAGGCCTACACGTAATTATGATCGTGGTGACATGTGCCTCTTAGCTTAATCAATAGGCTACTGTCTTTACGGATCAACTAAAATAAATCTAAGACTACAAATCATAAAGTCCAAAAGCTTACTTATCGTAGATCGTAGGGATAAGCATAGAGGCCTGTAACCATTTACGGATTGACCTCTATTACGAATATCAATGATTGCTAGGCATTAAGTTGGGTAGGTACCTATACAGGTTAATACATGCACAATCAACAGTACGAGTCAAATTGTTACGATTTAGGGCCTAAGCTACAGTCAACGATTGCGATCTTTTTCAAACTTTCATGTTGAAGGCACTAGTAGGGTTATGTCAGACCACTGTAACTGCATACACTCGAAAGTCAATGGCAAAATACAAGGTAATTAGAGTGAATTAAAACATTAATACAATATCCTTGACATATTTCCACAGAACATACTCCCGGTGCTTTGTCTCGAGCCCCCTGTGGCTGTATCTAAATTCAGTAAGGCATAAGGCTTCAGTCTTATAGGTAGTTAGGTAGGGTGGGTTCACCAAATCCCAAAATCATAATAGGCCTAGCCCGTAGCCAGGCCCTGATGAGGAACTAGAAGACTAGCTAGGTTACTGTTAAAAGATAAACCTTATCAACAGACTAGGCTAGTAGGCCTACCCTAGGCTACAGCTAAGTGAGACGGCTATGTAGTAGGCTCTAGTATGGCATCAGGTTTTAACTCGCTTAGCAGGCAGGGCTAGGCCTTGGGGAGAGAGCCTAGATAGGATAGGGGCTAGGGCTAGGCCTACCCTGGACCTTCTTTTGCATTAGGCCATATAAGCAGGCTAGGCTAGCCTATCTATTGGTGGACCAAGGCTATTTTAAGGGCGTATGCCTATGAAATTACCAATCTAGGCTTAGCTAGAGACTAGGCCTCACATGGGTTGTGTGCAGGCCGGCCTAGGTAGGGCTAGCCCAGAGCTAGCTAGCTAGGGTCTAGTTGTGGCATAGGGCCCTAGAAGGGGCTACGGATTATGTTATTATAGGCCTACCTTTAAATTGTAGGCCAAAATATGCGTTCTAGATATAATATGAAGGATTTCAATTAATATTAAAACATAGACGGACACAAGAATAAGAAATAACTACTTTAAGAGGTTAGGGTAATAACAGCTGGATGTACGTCACCTCTTTAAATGGCACAGTTTTCACACTATCTTGTTTGCGTCAGGGGGACTGGTTGACGAAATAGAACACTTCTCCATAGACGCGCAATATTGAATTTTCGATATAAATATAATACTAGATATAACTTAGTATTTTCAGATGTAAATTGTTAATACAACCCCCCCCCCCCCTTGTGTGTCCAAAGAACCCATATTTAGGGACTAGTGAAATACAAGATGTCTGCCATTCAATATTCTTCCTAACCCTGCCTAACCCTGGAGGTACCTGGGGGTAAGAATGAGCTGGGGAGGTAAGGCGGGGCAAAACTCTTCATGAATACCGATTTGAGAGTAGCTTACCCCTACCTCCTCTTACCTCACTCTTAACCTGCCTAAACCCGGGGTAGCTGGCGTATCATGAATTCGGGCCCCAGAGGTTAGGCCTTATTGTTTTAATGTTCCTTCTCTAGTCTACGGAACACACATTACTTAATGTGTTTAATACGTTTCACTTAAATTACAGTGATCGATAAATATTCGATAATGTAATAACGATGCCTGTTTTTTTCTCGATTTGGTTAGTCGGGAAACACTCCCGTGGGTGAAATTACTAAAATTATGTCTGGATGGAAATGGTGTCTGGAATGCGGGAGCCCGGGGGTTCATTCCCGGTTGGGGGGATTTTTTTTAATTTTTTTGATTGTGTAATAATGATGCCTTTTTATATTGGGGCCCCAAGAAAAAAAAAAGAAGTCATCATTTAATATACTTTTCCTTGAGAATTCTTTTTAACTGTATATTTCTACTTTTTTTGTAAAAAGCAATAAAGTTAAAATTTATATTTAAGTTGGTCAGGAAAACGAAAAAAAATTAAGTTTTTTACACAAAAATTTGTTTCCCGTTATATTTTTGAGAATTTATAAAGCCAATTTTTTTCGAAACGTTATGAGACAATTGGATACAAATTTAATACCGTTTAAATCCCAACGTTTTAATTCATTAATCACATAAATAAAATTTTTAATCGTTTACAAACAGACACCAATTTCTATTTGGTAATAAAAAATACCCGGATAATAAAATAAATATAAAAAATAGAAAATGTGTCACAATGTATATATTTACATTTTTGTGTCATTTTCTTCTTAATGTTATAAGATTATACAAAAAGCTTTTGACATTTTTAATTAATGTTACATAATAATCAATTTTGTAAAATATCTTATTATTCGTCGTGGGGGACAAGATAATTTATTTTTTCTAGTAAAAGATAAAGTAATCCTGCGATTAAAAAGTTTAAATTGTATAAGTTATATTAGTTAGCGTAATTGTATAAAAAAAAAAACGCAAGCACCCGCAGCTAGTGTAAAACTATTTGTTTATTATTTTTTTCCCTTCCCCATTTTCGACGCTTTATATATCTCCCCAAACTCTCTAAAACAACTGAAAAAAATTTATCATGTATTTAATTTCAAAAAAAATTTTACCCCTTTGAGTAGAAAATAAAAAAGTAAAAGTTTGCTTTTTAAACATGAAGGAAGGATAGGAAATTAAAATATTACGAAGAACTTGCATAACATTCACTTTGGACTAAGAGAAATCCAAGTTATTTTTTTTTTAACATACACTTTGGGGTGAACAATGATTCGCTTTTCACTTTTTAGCTTAATTTTTTTAAAATATTAAAATTACAGTATTATAAATCTACTTTATTTTTAAATATATTTAATAGGCGTTAGAATATCCTTAATTTTTAATCACTATAAATGGAAATCCGTTATGGGAAACATTTTAACACTTTGCGATTCGTTCAAGCCACAAAACATGTCAGAAATTCAGCATAACTAAATAAAGATAACGATTTACCATACTACTTTTTGACCGTTTTTTGTTCTTTTGCCAATCAGTTTTTCGAAAATGGTACATGCCAAATTTTTTTAAAACTCTACAAAAAATTTAAAAAAATTTTTTTTTTAACCCCCTATTTCAAAACATTAACAATGTTGTATTTTTATTTTTGGGGGGGGGACGATATATATTATACGCACTATAAACTCAAAACCGACATTCGTTTTAAAGATTATCCTTCCATTGGTCTTGTTTGAGATATAAGTTCATTGTCTCGAATTGCAGAAAATAAAAACGTAAATTTAAAAACACTGTGCCACCATCTGAAACCAAGAGAGACATAAGATTAAAAAATAACCAAATTTTAAAAAATATATACTTAAATTTTTGCGAAAAAAAAAAAAAACGATATTTTTTAAAGTGTGACCCAAAAACTTAAAATATGTTGTAAATAAAAAATTTTTGAAATTTGTAAATGAGGGGATGAAGTTGACGTTTGCTTTTTTTATCATTTTTGAAGATTGATTTTATTTTGATTAATATTTAAATAAATTTTGTCAAACAGTAAACTTTCCCTTATTTCATTTAAAAACTTCTTCTGACGCCCCTCAAAATCTTTTTTTTGGTTTTTTTTTGAAATTTTACTTACCGTTAAATAGAGTTTTACACAAAAATTGTTTTTAAATACAATCTAAAATTTTTTGTATGTACTTGCCAAAATTGCTTTTTGTCAGTAGAAACCAAAGTTTACGAATACACTTAATGATCACCGAGGAACTAAAATGAAATCTATTGAGAAAAAAAACCAGGGGCCGTGATTCGTACTTGTTGATGTAACAACGCAAGCAAACCCTCTTGGCTGGAATTAAAAAAAAGTACAATTTAATTTTTCACAAAAAATTTCAGATTTCAAGGAGTTGAAAAATTCCACGATTTTTTTTTCTTAGTCAAAAACGTGTTAAATTGGTTTTTATAATTCCAAAAAAAAAACAAATACAAACAATACAGAAGAATATCCCAAAATTTACTCATTTCCCTTTCTTTGTAGTAAAAACTTTTGATAGTTTTAAGCAACATGGGGCAAAAATGTCCAGACCCTGACCGTGTGACAAAACTTTTAAAGTTTTTTATATCCACACAATCAATTTTACATTGGATATTTTTATAAGGTCTTACCTCTCTGGCCAAGAGCGCGCACGGAACACGACACAAAAGAAGTCTAAAAAAAAACCCCAAAAGATTTTTGTGTAGAATACAAAGATTAAAACAAGACACTTACAGGGCAACCCTTTTTTTAAAAATAAAATAATAGTTTTATCACAAAGAAAACTTTAAATAAAAAATCAAAAAAGAATTTGGTAAGTAACACCAGTTGAATTGATATGAAGCTTTGACTTATCAGGACTTTACTGAGAGCGCTGTGCGAAAGGGAAAAAACGCCTGAATACAGCTTGAATACGTGTTGGGTGCCATGCGCGTTTTGAGAATTGGGGGAAAACGCGTTCAATGCGACAACCATGCGATGCCCTGTCTCGACATGAATTTTAAAAACCCGGGTTAAAAAAAGTACCCACAGGAAGGGGCCCATGATTTTTTTGTCACTGTCGAAAACCCCACTACATTACCCCACTATCTTATAACGTCAACACCAGTTTTGAAAAACGATTGATGCATGAGAAAAACCCTTTTTTTCTCGAAAGGGACTTTAAATTTATTTTTTTAAGCTTTTGTGTTTTTGGCTGTAGCTGTTAAAAACATGATATAGCCTACTTGTTTTTGAGGATACGAAAATATAAGCATAAGTAAAAGGGGTAGTTTGATTTGAATTTCGTCACTGATAAAAAAAAAATTTATGGGTTTTTTAAATTAAATTCCTTTAAAATAAATAGTCATGACAATAAAGACCAAGGTACTTTTTTTTCTCCCGGTAACGGAAAGGGGATTTTTTCTTTTCAAAAAAAAGCGGGGGGGCCCAAATTTTCCAAAAAAATGGGGTCGGGAATTAACGGGTTTGAAGGGGGCTTGGGGCTTTTGATTCTTTTTTTGAATGATTAGGGATTTTTTAACATCAATGACTTTTTTTTTTTTTTTTATTTTTTTTTAAAAAATTTCCTTTCTTAAATAACGTTTTCTTTTAATTTTTAAAAAAATCCTTTAAAAAAACCTTAAATTTTTTTGTTTTTACCTTAAATTTAAAGGAAAGTAGAAAACCTTTCCCTTACATCATAAAAATTTTTAAACAATAAAAGTTTTTTAACAATTTTTAAAAATTTTGGGAAAAAAAAATAAAGAAATAAAAAAAAAAAAGTTTTTCTCAATTTAAAAATTCAAATTAAACTTTTAAATGGGTTTAAATTTTGTATAGGTTTTTGAATTTTTTTTTTTGTTGGGTTAAAGGGAAAACCCAAGGAATAATTTTTTAAAAAAAAATTTAAAGAGTTTAAAATAAAAAGGGGGAATTTTTTAAAATACGGGTATAAATTTATTTCCCTTAGGGAAAAATTTTGATTTTTTAAAAGAACGCCATCACTGGGGTTATTATTTTTATTTTAAATCATTTTTAAAAAGTTCCCGAGTTTAAGTCGAAAAAAATTTTTTTACACAAGGGAATAACAATTTCCCCAAGAATAAAAAATTTTGATTTTTTTGACTAAATTTAAAAATTTTTTTTTTAATTAAAATCCCCTTTTTTTAAAAAAATTTTTCATTTTTTTTTTTTTTTTTAAAAATGTATTTAAATTTTTTTAAAAATTAAAGCCGTTTTTCCCCCCCCCCCCCAAAAAAGGGGGGTTTTTTTTACCATTTTTTAAAATTAAAAAGTTTTTTAATTTTTTTTTTAAAAACCCCTTAGTTTTTTTTTTTTTTTAAAAAAAGGGGGGGGTTTTTACTTTTTTCTTTTTCCTTTTCCCCAAAAGACCAAAATTTTTTTTTAAAAATTTTTTTTTAAAAAACTTTTTTAACGTTTAAAAAGGGTTATTCTTTGCCTTTTTAAAATTTGGTTAAAATTTTAAAAATTTGGGAATTTTCTAAAAATTTTTTTTTTTTTTTTTTTTAAATTTAAAAAATTTAAAGTTTTTTAAAGAAAAAAAAAATTTTTTTTTTTTTTTTAAAATTTATTTTTTTTTAAAAAAATTTTTAAAAAAAAAAAAAAAAATAAAAAAAATCCCCCCAAAAAAATAAAAAAAAAGGGAAAAAAAAAAAAAAAAAAAAAAAAAAAAAAAAACAAAAATTTTTGTGGGTTTAAAAAATTTTTTTTGAACCCATTAATTTTAAAAAATTTTTAAAAAAAAAAAGGGGGGCCAAAACCCCAAAAAAAAAAATTTTAATTTTTAAAAAAAATAAAACAAAAAATTTTTTAAAATTTTTAAATTAAAATTTTTATTTTTTATTTATTTTACATTTAAATTTTTTTTTAAAAAAAAATTTTTTTTGGGGTTTCAAATTAAAAATTTTTTTTTTTTTATTTTTAATTTTTAATTTTATTTTTTTTTTTTCCCAGGTTTTTTTAAAAAAACGTGTTTAAAAGTTTTTAAAAAAAGGACTTTTTAAAAAAAATTAAAAAATTTTTTTTTTGGGAAAATTTAAAAAAATTTCCCTTTTCCTTTTAGTTTTTTAAAAATGGGTTAAATAATTCATTTTAATTTTAAAAAAAAAAAAAAATTTTTTTGATTTTAAAAATAAAAAAATTTTTTTATTTTTTTGGGGGGATCCCTTTTTTTAAAAAAAACCATCTAAAATTTTTTTTCCAAAACCAAATTTATTTCCTTTTTAAAAAAAGGTTAATT
>JAMZAV010015163.1:0-13303 GCA_024449915.1 Sweltsa coloradensis | reverse complement strand
GGGGACCCGAGGGGGGTAAAACCCTTTAGGGATTAATTTCTTGGATATTGCCCAAAAAACCGTTCGGCACCGCCCCCGGGGGCGGCACGGGTCGCGACGACGCAAAATAACACCTCCCGGTAGATGTTAAGTTACGAGGATTTTCTTTAAATAAATTTTTCTCTAGGATCGACGGTTCGAGCCCGTCGAAGATACGGGGGTCAATTTGGGGGTTAAATTTCGCGGGGGGTTTTGGTCCCCTTTCCCGGGGGGAGGTGGGGGCTAAAAATTTGATAGAATACTCCTTTGTCCATATCAGCCCGATTTTTTCAAAAGGTCTGGTGAAAAGTTTATTTGAAAATATCTTAGAATGGTGTTTTCTAGCTGGGCATAAAGTTTCGGCGGCAAATTTCGTTTTTTTTTTTTTTTCTCTCCCGGAGCTCGTGAAAGGCACTATTTGGGAACTTTCGAGAGCCCTGGAGCGCCCCCATGACGTCTTTAGCGAGCTGAAATTTTGCATGCCCCAGGCCGTGGGCCCGCAAAAAAATAAGAAAAATACCGCGAGCCGATTTGTCGAACGGTACGCCCGGTACGGGCGTTTATAATTTGAAAATTGCCCTAGTTACTCGAAATTTCGGATGGCCCAAATTACTATTTATTTCATAAAACAGCCCTCCACAACCCAAACAGTAGTCTGTTTCGACATCCGTCCCATATTGGGCCCCCAATTAAAGTCTAAAGTGCACACATTGTGCACTTGTGATTCAATCGTGGGCCCACTACGGCCACCGGCTTGGCCGACGACGACACCTCTCTAGCTAGTGCGTCTGCCGGGACGAAAGCGGCGGACTCCCGATCGCGCAGAGATAGGGGGGTTCGATCGCGGACCATAGAAAACACATGCACACATGTGTGTATTGATAAGGTGGTACGGTGCCCGCGCCAATAGGAGGCGAGAAGCGTTCTCATTGGCGCGCTGGTCTACCCGCTGCTTGGATGACCCCTCTCGGACGGTGTGTTTTCTATGCGGTCCGCGATCAAACACTCTACCTCTCCGCTATCGAGTGGCCGCCGCGTTTGCTCCCGCAGATCCGACAGGGAGGCGTAGTCTTCCGCCGAGCGGTGGACCGTATTGGGCCCAAAGCTAACATCCATAGTGCACATACTTTATCGAATGTACGTGTGCTGGGACTCGAACCGTTGGTCTGGGTTGAAAAGTTTATTGAAAATAGTCTTAGAATGGTTGTTTTCTAGCTGGGCATAAAATAAAAAAAACAAAAATAAAATAATTAGTGTCGGCACGAAACGACCCCCGGGGGACCGAGCGTCGCGACGCCGGGGTTTCTCTTTCGCGTCACGCGAGCGTAGCCCATTACAAAAGACTCGTCCCGAAAAAATCAAAACCCCTAGGAAGCAGCCTTTCGCCCTGGGCGTGATTTTAAAGTATGCAGGCGTCGCGAACGCCCGTGGCTCGGGCCGTCGGTTATGGGTCCGTGGCAACTGCACCGGCGGGAGGCAGGCCAAGCCACCCGTCTTCCATAAAAATCCAACCCTGTGGCTCTGATATTTCTCCGAGAAAGAAAATAATTAGCGTCGGCACGAAAACGACGCCCGTGGACCGAGGCGTCGCGACCCCCGGGTACGGACCGTGACGATCGAGCCGGAAAAACGTTCCCCAAGTGCCTGAAAAAAAATTGTAAACCTGGCGCCACTCGTTGAGGTTACGACGGTGGGACTCGAGTCCGAAACCTTTCGGCGTCGATTGTGCCAAGGCCCGAGCATAGCCTCCGAGCCAGGCAACACGAGTTCACGCAAAGTGCGATATCTTTTGAACGGTTAGAGCTACAGAGGTGTGCCGCACACCAATCTGAAGGAAATCGGCCGCCGCGACGATTGGCGTCGTAAAAACCATAGGTCAATTGCCAAAAAAACGACGCCGACCCCTGGCGTCGGCCGTCGTCGCGACGCCCGGAACCGAAGGTGAGGCGTTGATGTCGTACGGGTTGGGGGCTACTTTACGGTACAAATAGCCGGGACCCTACCTACGTTGGAAGTGGCCTAAAAAAAATCCCCAAACCGAAACGCGGAGAAATGGGGAGGCGTCGCGACGCCACGTTTCCTGATAACGTCACACGAGCGTTGTCGTAAGAAAAGACTAGTTCCAAAAATTGACAACACCAGGAAGCAGACTTCGCCCTAGGCGTAAACTCAAAGTAAACGGGCGTCTCGACGCCCGTGTCTCCGTCCGTCGGTTATGGGTCCGTGGCAACTGCACCGGCGGGAGGCAGGCCTACCCACCCGTCTCCCGTAAAAATCTCAATCCCATGACTCTGATGGTCTCCGAGAAATAAAATAATGGAGTGTCGTCAGAAAAACGACGCCCGAGGCGAAAGGGCGTCGCGACGCCGGGGTCGAGACCGGGGACGGTCCGAAGTCGTGTACGCGGGCATTGTGTCAAAATTTCAGCCGGCTAGGTGGTCGGCAAGGGGTAGAAAAAGAATACGTCAACTGTGAATTTTTCGATGATTTTTGGGTGGTGGGCGCCGGTTTCCGGGGGCAAATCGCGATTTTTTTAAAACGAAAAAAAAAAATCGCAAATACAGAGCTAGGAGCGGAAAATTTTCACACGCGCTTACAATGCAAAAAAAACTAATAAATACAAAGAGTCTTTTTTACCGGCGTCGCGACGTCACGCGACGGGGGCGACGGTGCCAAGACGGACCACATTTGAGGTGGGGCGCACATTGAAAATCCGGAAGCGAGGGTGACGAGAGTGGGGTGTCAAATTTTCAGATCCCTAGGAGGTCGGTAAGGGTAGAAAAATCGCGAGTCAAAAATTTTCGAGCAATTTTGGTGGAGTGCCGATTCCGCGATCCAGAACTGAACATTAAACGTACGCCAGTGCCCGAACCGTTGGTCTGGGAGAAAAGTTATTGAAAAAAATTTCTTAGAATGGTGTTTTCTAGCCGGGCATAACGTTCCTGCGAAAAATTCGATTTTTTTTTTTTTTTGTCCCCGGCCGGAGCTCGTGAAAGGCATTTTTTTGGGAACTTCGAGACCCTTGAGCGGCCCCAGACCTCGTAGCGAGCTGAAATTTGCATGCCCCAGGCCGTGGGCCCGCAGAAAAATAAGAAAAATTACCGCCAAAACGTTTTCGTCGAAGGGTGCGCCCGGTACGGGCGTTTATAATTTTGAAATTGCCCTAGTTACCCTTGGGAAAATGTCGAAATCGTTCGAAATTTCGGATGGTCATATTACTATTTTATTTCATAAAACAGCCCTCCACGAACCAAAACAGTAGTCTGTTTCGAAACCCGTCCCATATTGGGCCCCCAATTAAAGTCTAAAGTGCACACATTTTTGCACTTGTGATTCAATCGAGGGCCTACATACGGCCACCGGCTTGGCCGACGACGACACCTCTCTAGTGCGTCCTGCGAGACGGAAGCGCCCGGACTCCTATTTTCTATAGGCTGAAACTACTCAAGAGTAGTTCCTGATTCGCATAGCCTGCCGAGACAAGTCTCTTATTGGTTAAATTGTCATGAGTATGATATGATTCTTGACTATTTTTTGCATGGGTTTTCCTACAAGAGGATGTTACGTCACGATCGCAGTCGGTATAGACTTACTAGATCTTAGACTTACTAGATAGTGTCTGCAGAGTAATCCGCTGGTCAATACTATTGATAATAAAATTAGAGGTAGGACCCAGAGCGATGCTTTTCAGCAGCTGTTCCAGGCAGTTCCTCCAGTCTTAGTATTAAAAAAATAAAAAGTGTTTACTGTTAAATAGAAAAACTTGTCCTTGGGATTGACCAGAATGTCTAAAAATTGGAAATATAGAGAATAAGTTCTCAAATTGTAAAAAGAGATGGCCCCCAGTTACTAGGATGTGCTGGTAGTCGGGGACAATGTCATTAATTTTTTGTCATTGGATAAGTATTAAGATAGAGGTAGAGACCCGAGTACTGCATGCAGTAACTCCTGGCATTCCTCTAGTTGTGAGATCATGATTTAGGGATCAACTGAATCCATTGATAAATTGGCTCTGATAGCTTGTTTTAATAGTGATTTGTGCTAGCTAGTGCAGAGCACAAGATGTTCATTATGTTATGTTATGGATTGATAGGCAAGCTACCCCAGTTGCCTGCAAGCGCATCTGGTGCCTAGCGGGGCAGTGGCTAGTGCCCTCATCAGAGCTGTGCGATGTTAAGGCACGGGTAGACATAACAAGTTGTGTAGTCTCATTTATTGATCTGCAATTCCCATGGGGAGGGACCCTCCCTTGGTCGTTGGTTTTTTAATGGTGGGTCGGGATCAAGTATGATTGGCGCTATCAAGGGATTACTGTGATCCTGGTTTGATTCGTAAAATTTATGGACTGTTTTTTAATATGACTTAGAAAGGGTGGGACATTAAGTCTCGCCGTATAAATTTGACGCATAGTACATTGGAGACCTAAGGCTATTGAGCGCTCTATTTTGTACTTTCTCTAGCTTTTCCAAGTGAGTTTTGGCTGCTGCCGGGCCCAGGCTGGAGCCGCATAAGTGAGTAAAGGTCGTACCAGGGAAGTGTAAAGCAAGGTTGCGTAGCAATTGACATCTTGCGTTTTTTTTCATGAGCGGGTAAGCGTAGACAATCTCTTGCTCGTTTTGCTGGGCCCCAACTCCTTGGAGGTGCTTTGCCCAGTTTAGTTTGGAGTCCTAGTGACTCCTAGTATTGGCAGACTTTTCATCCGGGATATCCTCATAAAAGAGTGTCAGGTCATCGTGCTCGGTGTACCTGGGGTGTACTCTTTTGGCAAATAGTACCGATACGCTTTTGGTCACGTTGTTTTAATGCGCCAGAGAGTATACCACTCCTCCAGCTTGTCTAAGGCTTGTTGAAGTCTGGAATAGGCTAACTCGGCCTCCAGGAGCTGGCTAGGAGGGCCGTGTCATCGGCGTATAGTGCATATGTAACTCCTGGTAATTGCGGGAGATCATTGATATAGATACTAAATAAAAAGGGGCCCAGTATAGAGCCCTGAGGTACCCTGCATTTATTTGTCTTGATGATGATAGTGCATTGCCCATTTGGGCCACAAATTGTCTGTTGTCAAGATAAGATTGGATAAGTTTTTGTCAAGTACGGGGGAAATCCAAGTTAATCATTTTATACAATAAGCCTTGATGCCAGACCTTGTAAAAAGCTTGCGCTATATCCAGAAATACGGCGGCAGTAACCTTTCTTTCATTAAATCCTTAGCTATTTCGTCCGCAACTCGGACCAGCTGCTGGGTGGTCGAATGCTTGCGGCGAAATCCAAATTGCTGATTAATTAAGATGTTTTTATCAGTAGCAAAGTCTTCAAGACGTTTGAGTATAATTCTCTCGAATAACTTAGAGATGCCGCTCAGGAGGCTGATGGGCCGATAATTTTGGGGGAACTTGCTGTCCTTTCCAGGTTTTGGGAAGAGTATTATCTTGGAGGTTTATACGTTATAGAGAAGAATTTGCTGCCTGATCATGCAATTGAAAAGGTTTGTAATAAGAATTACTGCCTTTTTTGGCAAATTTTTTAATGCCAAGTTTGGGATGCCGTCAAGGCCAGGGGCTTTCTTGTTTTTGAGTTTTTTGATAAGTTCAATTACTTCTTTGGGGGAGCAGGGGGCTTCATCACTAATTAGTGGAGTGGTTTGCTCAATGTTGAAATCTTCAACTCTATTCTCAACCATATCGATGTGGTCGATGCAGCTTGGGTTATCATTCGGGGTGAAGGCAATCTCCAATGTGTCTGCCATTGCCTCTGCTTTGGCTTCGTCCGTATAGGCCATTCCATTTAGTCCATGTAAAGGTGGATTTTGGGTGGGGGATTTTTAAACAAAGCCTTAGCTAAGCTGCCATAAGGATTGGTCTTCAGTTTTTAAGAGACTGAATTTTGTGCGGTCCACTCGCGATTGCGATGGGCCGCAATTTGTTCTCTTACATCCGTAGACATTTGGTTTAACAACTGCTTGATATGTGGGGTGCGATGGGTCTGCCATACACGTCTGACTCTGTTTTTAGCTTGAATTGTTTTAATGATGCGTGGTGGTAGATCAAAGGTTGATTTTGTGGAAGTAGATGGTGGGACTGGAGTGCTTCGCTCGAGCGCTCGGATAATGTTATTTGATAAATCCTCAAAATAACTATTTATTTCATCTGCAGTAGATGGGGTAGGGGCCGCTTCTGGTATTAGAGCAGTAAGTTCCTCCCTGAATAAGGGCCAGTCGGTCTTAGTAACATTGATTCGCTTTGGGCGAGTGTCTTTGACTACCACATCTCCGTATTCTATTATAAAAGGATTGTGATCAGAGCTGAGCTCCGCCCCTGCTTTAACTGTCAGAGAGCTGACTAAATTATAGCTCAAGGCTATGTCTAGTAATGTCAGTTGGGCATTTTAGATTAGAAAAAAAAGGTGGGTGTTGGGTCAGAGACCTGAATGTTTTTCTTCATACAGTGGGTTTAAAGAATCTTGCCATTTGGATTAGTGCGGCGGGACACCAGGCACATGTTTGCAGTTAAGATCCTGCTAACAGGGTAGGGGTCTTTGCGCTGGTTAATTTATCAAGATCATTAGGGATCAGCTTGGCTTGGGGTGGCTTGTATACAGATATGAGGCGGAGGTATGATGATTTTAGCTTGATGGTCACTGCCGTGGCTTCCAAACTAATCGAGAGCCGGGTGTTTATGGAGTGATGGATTTAAAGAGTTTTTAATGATAATAGCAGTTCCCCCGCCGCGTGTTGCACGGTCATTGCGGTATACTTTATATCTATGTATTGAAACTTATCCTTTGGTTTAAGCCAAGTCTCAGACACTAAGGCAACATCAATATTTAGGCGCTTCATCGCTTTCAACTAGCTCATCTTTCTGGTGTAAGAGTGAGTTTGCATTTCCCGGCTAGGATCCGATATTGGATTGATCTGGATTCTTATGGCTTTTAGGGATTTTGGTTTTTGTACTTTTACCCCTAAACAGAGGCATTGCAAACTGCAATATAAAAATCAATTCGGTCATTATTCTTTGCCTTACACAGGGCGTTCATCAGTCATGGGCCCATTTTAAATATTTCGGCGGCATCAAATCCTGACTGGTCATCATTAGCCTCTAGAGCCCAAAGTCAGAAATAATGTGACAAAAATCCAAAACTCGTGAAATGGTTACTATAGGGGTACATAAACATAAAAAAATTCAAATTGAAAAAAAATTGCATTTGGGACACTTTTTTAATGTCTCGATAATGATACATCGGGTATTTAGCCCCCTACAGATATATACAGAAAACTAGGTGTGGAAACACCTGAAGCAGTACCTGTCTTTGTTGAATCAAAAAAGGACTTCACACTTTTTACATTTTACATATGAAAAATGACTTTATGCAAATTTTGCCCAAAGATTTCGTGTCGTCATATCCACAGTGGCCAATGAATATGTCCATCATTTTGGGCATCGGTTACTGGAAAAATTGAGTCTTGCGCGCTAGGCCCAAGCCTACTTATCAATTGTAAAAAACAAAATAATCTAGGGCTAGGTAGGCCTACAGACCTAAACCTTAGTTTCATATCAGCCAGAACTAAATGAGGGTCACACATTCATAGGGGCCCAGGCCTACCGTCTAAGCCCACAGATTTAAAATCTTGTCAGATAAAAAGTGAGTGTTGGCCTAGTAACAAATGTAAGAACCAATAGACCCAGCCCTAAGCCTACAAATCTAGTACTTTTTGGGCCTAGCCTAGGCCTAGCCCTAGCCCAGCTCATTGGCTCAATGCCAACTGTCAGTTCTGACAGTTTGCTAAATTTACATGTAGGCCCTACACAATACAATTGTATCGATTAAGTGGGTCTTAGCACCCACAAAATATCACGTGTGCCATTCAAAAGATTGAGCACAAGACATTTCATGGGTTATAATAATTTTGAAAGAAAACCATGAGAAAACAAAACATCACTAATGCAATAACACCATGTGATATAATGCCCAATGTGGGCCCGATCTGATTACATGCAAATTCAACCTGATCAAATCAGTTCATAATTAGTAAAAAATAAAATGACAATAATTTTTTATCATATTTTAATATTTTATATATTATTTTATGTACATTCTCGAAGAAAAAAATACTTTTTATTTATAAATCATTTGTTTACTTGTCTTGGACCGCCATGTTCACAATAATGAAGAACTAGAGCTCCTAGTGGTCACTCGTGAATACGCAATATCACGGAGTTGAAGGATTCGACCATAGATGGCAGCGCTAGTACAGTAACCATATATGATACACTGGGTATTAGAGGTCAACCTATGAATCTATACTTTACGCCCATTTGAATATCATTGTTCATATATGATACACTGGGCCCTAGAGGGTTTGACTGGTCATTTTTTAGTATTGGGGTTTTGGGTTTTTAGATTTAGGAAGAGGATTTGCTTTCGAGTGCTATCTTCATCATCACTGTAGAGGAAGACTGCTGTCATATCAGCTTTGGCTACCGTCAGTTTGAAGGGTTAAAATTTCTGACTTTATCTCGCTTGGATAAGGCCTTTTGTTCGGAGCTTGATGTCTTACAGGTCGTGGCCTATGAGATTTTGTTTTAAGGGCGGGAAGTCTCTTTGACTGGGGGGTTGCTGATGGGTTGTATTAGATCATAGCATCCCATGCATTAGTTTTTTGGTGCCTGGCTGGCTTGAAATTGTTTAAAGTTGTTCAAGTTGGGCGCACCTTTATGATTTGAGTTTGGCTTAGTGATTTTTTTCCCTAGCATGTTTATATGACGGGCAGCCTCGCCAATTAGACGGTGCTGCCCTGAACAATTAGCACATGTTGCAGCAGTGCTCTTTCTTTACCCCAGGATTTTGAATCGTGCTCTGGCCGCACTTTACACATCTGGGATCATTGACACAGTTTCGGGAGACATGTCCATAGGCTGGCACCCGGGAGCATTGCGCTGGGCCTATTGGCGACTTGAATTTTCAAATGTTACCTCAGAATAACAAAAGGGGCGAGACTGTTTGCAGCTCCTTTTGCCATTTCCGGGCTTGTTTTTTAATAAAAAGTGGCAATAGTGCCTTTTCTCCTCTCTGACTTCGGAGTTGGATGATCTCCTCGCATTCAATGTCCGATTGGTTAACTTTTTGTTTAATCCAATCTGTTTCTGATTGACCCTTTTCAAGCCCTCGGACAACTGTCTTGGTAGCTTTTAGTGCCCCGCGGGTGAATGTGTTTAAATGAATTTTCTTCTCATTAAGTATCGGATGACCCGCCCTGAAATCAACAGCAGACTCCGTCGAAACTTTGATGTTTCTCCTTTAGTTTAAAGGAGAATTCATTCTCGCAAAGATCCAGTAAGTCAACAGTGACCTGCTGGAAATTCGCGATTCTGTCTTAGTATAATAGGGGGTGGTAGAGGGCCCCTTTTATCTTTGTCCGCCTCTGCTGTTTGGCCAGAGGGTCCTGGATTTGCCAGATCAGAGTTACCCTCATCACCTTGATCAGTAATTCAGAGCCAACTGCGTCTCTTCATTATAAAGAGGAGCATAACGATTTTTTGTGGTGACAGTGGTGTCGAATTACGCCTTTTCTCTTTCGAGAGGGAGTGCGATTTAAATTGTCATCTGGCTTTGTGTTTTCTTTCATGAAATAAGCCTTTTTTTCAGTAGTGTTTTTTCCCGATTTGTCCTCGGTTGGGCCCACTTTGTATAACCGCTCAAGGGGACTGCGTACGTTTTGCTTGATCATCTTTTGACGAGGATTCTTTGTCATTGTCAGGATTAGGTAATACAACATTTAAGTTAGGCATGGTGTCTTAGATTAAAAGTAGGGATTAGCCGGGTCAATTTGGAAGTAAAAAGTAGGGAGAGCCTTGTCAAAGAGCAGTAAATTGGGGTGGGGCCAAGTCTGAGATTAAGATAAAGGAAATAAAAGCACTAGTATGACTAGTCAAGTATAAAATTATTAAAAAATTGGGTATGAGCAGGCATAAAAGCCAGTCAATTATAGAATATACTCGGCAGAAGCCCGGGCGTGTCAGGCAGAACCAACACGGTCACAAAAAATTAAGGCTCCTTGAGCCAAAGAAAACAAGGGAGGGGGCTGGCCCCATTGGCTAATGAGTAATCTGGGTGGGCTCTCCAGAGTTGCTCCTAAAATGGCCCTACTGGTTTCCCCTTTGTTGAACCTGTTTTACAAACTCCCCACCCCTGATGGGATAGGGAAAATCTTGGCGAGAGCTCTAAGAGCCAAACCCGTCCAACCTAACCTAAGGAGGCACACAGGGGACTCACCCCTAGCGGGTTTAGCCCTGTGTACCACCCAAAGACGAGAGTCCCGGAAGTCTAATCTCGTAGAAATGGCTGCTTAAGGCATGGCTTGTTTAGTAGCTGAAGAGTGCATTACGACGGGTCCTCTTCAGCTGTCAAAGATAGAAGCAGCCTGGGGTCGCGGGCCCATGCACCCCTGGGTTCCCCTGGTGATGATAAGTGTTT
Source organism: Sweltsa coloradensis (assembly GCA_024449915.1). Classification (NCBI taxonomy): domain Eukaryota; kingdom Metazoa; phylum Arthropoda; class Insecta; order Plecoptera; family Chloroperlidae; genus Sweltsa; species Sweltsa coloradensis. The sequence goes on along the minus strand of JAMZAV010015163.1, from coordinate 2,815 downwards.
TACTCAGCAGTCTTGAGGTTCACTAAAACACTGTTTGTGTGATGTGTGATGTGTGATGTGATGATGAGTGATGTGATGATGAGAAGCGTCGGACTCCGATCGCGCAGAGATAGGGTGTTCGATCGCGGGGCCGCATAGAAAACACATGCACACATGTGTGTATTGATAAGGGTGGTACGGTGCCCGCGCCAATAGGAGGCGAGAAGCGTTCTCATTGGCGCGCTGGTCTACCCGTGCTTGGATGACCCCTCTCGGACGGTGGTGTTTTCTATGCGGTCCGCGATCAAACACTCTACCTCTCCGCTATCGAGTGGCCGCCGCGTTTGCTCCCGGCCGACAGGGAGGCGTAGTCTTCCGCGGCGGGAACCGTATTGGGGCCCAAAGCTAACCCCATAGGCACAACTTTATCGAATGTCGTGTGTGGGACTCAAAACCTTTGGTCTGGGTAAAAAGTTTATTTGAAAATATTCTTAGAATGGTTTTTTTCTAGCTGGGGCTAAAATAATAAAACAAAAATAAAAAAATTTAGTGGGACGAAAACGACGCCCGGGGCCCGAGGCGTGACGGGGGTTTTTTCTTTTTCGCGTCCGCGGCGTAGTCTTAAAAAGACTCGCCCCCGCAAAATCATAACCCGGGAAGCACCTTCCCCTGGGCGTGATTTTAAATATGCAGCGTCGCGACCCCCGGGGCTCGGGCCTCGGTTATGGGTCCGGGGCACGCACCGGGGGGAGGCGGGCCAAAGCCACCCGTCTTCCAAAAAAATCCCAACCCTGTGGTCTGATAGTCTCCGAGAAAGAAAAAAATTCGTGGGCACGAAACACCCCCGGGGCCCCGAGCGCGCGAGCCGGGTACGGCCCGTGACGATCGACCCGGGAAAAAACTTTCCCCGAATGCCTGCAAAAATTGTAAACCTGGCCCCACTCTTGGGTTTACGACGGGGGGGACTCAGCCCAAAACCTTTGGCGTCGATTGTCCCAAGGCCCGACAAGCCTCCGACCAGGCAACACGAGTTCACGCAAAGTGCGATATCTTTTTAAAGGGTTTTAGAGCTACAGAGGGTGCCGCCCCCAATCTAAGGAAATCGGCCGCCCGACGTTTTGGGTCGTAAAAACCGTAGTCAATTGCCAAAAAAAAAAAATGCTCTTCGGAAGGGGAGTAAAATTTCCCCACAGGATCGGTTCCACTTTCCCGGGACCATTTTGGGTACTGCCGTAATGGGCGGCAAGTGTCGGATGTGGGTTTTTCTTACACTTTCCGAATAGAGAGTTATTTAAAATACTAGCGTCGGATACGAACCCGCGCCTTATACGGTTTTCTTAAGAAGTGTCTACAATGATGGGCGGGCGCCGTTTGCGTGAATTAACACGGACGGTTCCGAAAACGTGCCGAGAAGATGAGACCGTAAACCTTTTGGAGCGTCGCGGAATACCCGCTACGCTCCCCAATTTTCGTTCCGTAGAAACTGTTTGCGTCGCGACTCGGCGGTGGCGCGCGAACCGTCGGTGTGCCCAAAATCGACCTACCCCAAAAGCAACGCCCTAAATCAGGGGTTAGTGGAACGTGTTTTTTTGCAAAAATTCTCTCGTCCACCCCCCGGGGGGCAGTCGCGTAAGTGTGTGTATACTTTTTTAAAGCGGGCGTCGCGACCTTCCCCTGACTTCGTTTAGACCGCGTAACTACGTTATTTCCGAGATATTGGCCAAAAACCCTTTGGGCACCGCCCCCCGGGGGGGGCACGGGGTCGCGCGCGAAAATAACACCTTCCGGTAGATTAAAGTTACGATTTTTTTCTTTTAAGAAACTTTTTTCTAGGGTCGACGGTTCGACCCCGCGACTACGGGGGGCAAATTTTGGGGTACTTTTTTGCGGGGGTTTTTGGGACCCTTCCCCGGGGGGGGTGGGGGGCTGAAAATTTGATAAAAACTCCCTTTTTTCCATATCATCCGTTTTTCAAACCGGGAAAGGGCCCCAAATCCACCGTCGGAGATTCGACTTTTCGGGGAATTTTTTTCCCCAAAAACGGAAAAATCTCCCACAGCACCTACTGCCTTACAAAACCACCCCGATCTTTTTCAAAAACCGACTTTTTTGCAAAATTTTGGTGAAGTCGATCTCCCCCCAGGGGCGACGCGCTATTTTTAAATTTTAAAACTGCTAATTAAATAAAATAAATTTAAATTTGGGGGTTTTTTATCGATTTTTAAATGTTTACTAGTGGGTTTTTATTAGGAAAACGCCAAACGGCGGACACCTGGCCACTTTTGTATTAATTTTTCGTGTTCCCGACGATACGAACCCCTGACATGGCTCTTGGAACCCCAAGGAAATTTCACGCCAAAATAAATGTCGAGGTTGTGCGCGACAAACTTCCGTGCGTACCGAAAACGTACCGGAGGCCCCGGGGACGGGTTTTTCTGGCACACTTTCTAGTTCGGATCGATAATTATCACGTGAGCATAGAAATACGAACCCGGGGCCCGGCCCCTTTGACGCGGAACAAAATTTCTACAAGGCTCGTACAAAACTTGTTTTCCCCCCCTTTCCGGCTTCCCCCAAAGCGTCCGGATTTTGCGATGGTGCATTTTTTCCCCCCGCCGTCATGGTATGCTTAGTAAAAATACTACCGACAAGATACAAACCCCTGGTTACAGAAATTGTTTGTAAGGAGCCGTCTACAAAGTTAGGCGGGCGTCCACGTCGAAATCTGTCCTTCCCCGCCGTATCTCGGGTTTGAACCCCCGGAAATTTCCCAAAAAACGCGTGCTGCAAAGCATTGAGCGCTTGGGTCGGCGCGCGCAGTACCCACTGGCGGTAT
>JAMZAV010015162.1:0-12462 GCA_024449915.1 Sweltsa coloradensis | reverse complement strand
TGAATCTCTGAAGAAGTGGACACACATTCTCAAACTACAGGCATGGCTCTGCTAATCATAAGACGATGAAAGAGACAAAACCAATCTCGCAAACACCACACAGTATAATATAGGGGTTTATAATACTCTCCGAAACTAGAGGCGAGCTTTGGCAGTTGTCGTCGGGGAAAACATAACTTTGGACTAGTGTTATCAATTTCCTTGTGTATCACACGAGATATCATTAAGGTTTAAAACATCAATACAATGAAACCATTAGGCTGCACCAGTTATTTAATTCTAACTTAGAACAGATAAGACATTTAAAACAAAAACGTAATAAACAAATTGCGTCTAGCTGTTCACTCACCATTAATAGGACTTTTCCTATGCTTTTCAACACCTTGTTGACGCCATCTTAAATTCCGGGCAAATGGGTCAAAATTCGAGGTAGTATCGAGCAGATTAAGATTCAGCGGGCATTGTTACCCATAATTCAGCCCGGTACCCACAATGTCTCACACGTATAACATGGTATTTACTCAAAGGGGGCAAAAATACACTTTTCGCCATATCAAAGTGGACGCCATTTTGAAAATGATACTTCCTTTTCTTGAGCGTTACCGCAACACGTACCATCGTTCTCTGACCCGAAAAACCCTTCTAAGATGTTCATCTAGCACTAATAGGACTTTAAATAGGTGTATCCCTTTTTAACAACTTGTTGCACGTCATCTTGAAATCCGGGCAAATGGGTCAAAATCCAAGATGGTACCGGACAAATTCAGAATTCCACATGGTTTGTAACTTACAAATTAGGCCGGTTCCCTAATGTCTCACACATGAAATGGTATTTATCCCAAGAAAACGGAAATCCCATTTTTTCCCATATGAACGTGGCCGCCATTTTGAAAATGGTACTTCCGGTTCTTGGCGTTTCCGCAACACATTGCATCGTTCTCCTTGACCCCGAAAAACCTTAAAATGAGCCCTCCTTTAGTGTTAACCAAAATTAATAGAACTTTTCCTGCGCTTTTCAAACATCTTGTTGGACGCCATCTTGAATTCCGGGCAAATGGGTCAAAACCTGAGGTGGTACCGGGCAGATTAAGATTCAGCGGGGTTTGTTACCCATAATTCAGCCCGGTACCACAATGTCTCACACGTATAAAAATGGTATTTACTCAAAGGAGAAAAAAGACCCAGTTTTCTCCATCAAAGTGGCCGCCATTTTGAAAATGTTACTTCCGTTTCTTGGGCGTTAACGCAACACTTTATATCGTTCTCCGCGACTCCGAAAACCGTTAAAATGTTCCCCACTGAAGTGTTCATTGAATGGAAAATAGTTCTTTTAATGGTTTACCCGGATTTTACACCTTGTTGGACGCCATCTTGAATTCTGGGCAAACGGGCCAAAATCCGAGGTTGGTACCGGGCAAATTCGGATTTATTGGGGTTTTTTACCTATAAATCAGCCCGGGACTCAAATGTCTCACATTTCGCCGCTAGTATTAAAAATCTACAATATTTTACCAGTCTATATGGACCACAGCCGGCCAGCCGCCTGTGGTCCCATAAGCGGATGCCTGTAACAAATCCAGCAGCTTTGACGGAGAACACTAACGCTATCTAGTAGCAAACAGAGGAGGCATGCTATTTAATCATTGCAAAATGCATACAAAAATTTATTATTGCTTATCTATTAATTCGTTTTGTATATTATTAACACCAACTAGAAACAAGGTACATGACTATTTTATTAGGAACATAAGCACAAATTATAATATATCGCCAACAACCGTACTCGAACTCGATGCTGCGTGGCGTGTTGCTGGTCTGGATCTGAAATGTGCAGGTACCATAACCACTCGGCTACGGTGACACTGAAGACTTGGCGTGCTAATCCAACTCATGTAGAGGAAGCGCGCATACATCTGCTTGACGAATGTCACCATGTTTATTATATTCATTATTTATTTATTTACGAATTGAGATTTCCTTTCGACTAACGAAATTGTTAAAAATCGTTGCTAATACCAATAATGTATACGAAACGCTACTTGTAAAATATACCATGTTTGATTTATTTTATTGAATGACCTTTCAACTAGAACTTCGTTTTGCTTTTTACTTAGTTAAGAAAGATGGAGTAATACAACGGAGACAATACAATTTATCTCATACATGTTATTTGTAATAATTGTTGCGCATGCTGTTATGAAAGTCGCGATAAAATAGTCTTATTATAATTTGAAGTATTGACTATAATATTAGGGCTATCCCCGGCTATGTTTATCTTTCCAAAAAATTGTTTAGCATTAAAATGTCAGAAAGTTACATTTAATGATTATTATTTGCAGACTTTACATTACGCAAAATAAACAGTGGTACTTCTTCAGGTATAATTACAGTTGAAAACATGAGAACATAATTATTATATATATTATATATATTTATTATATTTCTCAGGGTATTTAATATTTACGTACGTACTACGTTCGTGGTTTAATATCGTGTTCATTACGATGGCGTAAGATATACATTATATGCCCAGCAAAAAAACAGTATCAGTCCTGTAGTGAAGGAGAAAATACTAAATAGTGTCAATTCATTTATAGCCAATGTGTATCTCGCATTCATTTATTGTTGCTCAATTTATACAAACAACGACGACGACGTGAGAATCTAGGGCGCTTCAACCGGTTAGGTCATATTGCGCCGCCTGTGAATGAAAGGAAATGAGAAGTGGAATGCAGGTATGTTTGATGATAAGATTGTTTTCTAAGTGTATAAATAACAAAATAATTGATGATGAAGAAAGTAATAGCAAATAAAAGTTATGTATGTAAATGAAAATAAAGAAAAGAAACAAATGTGTAAGATGTGAATTAATTTTGTGAAATAGATTACAATGGATGAGAAATTTAGAAAGTTGTCGCCGTTATCATATGATAGAAGTTCTTCATATGATTGGGAGAGACTCAAATTGCGTGCGCAATGCATCATATTTGGCAGATTCTGCTAGCATATGATGCACGGTTAAAGGTACATCACATGTGTCACATATGGGAATAACCTTTTCTCTGGTTAAGAGATATCTGTGTGTTAGGCGTGTGATGGCCTATTCGAATTCTGGATAATACCACCTCTTTTCTACGTGAGAGTCGAGACGTAGGTGGACGAATTTTGTTAGTCAATGTGGGCATCACACTATGCAATTTGTTATTTTGCAACCACATCCCACGATGCTTGTCGCAAATCCAACAATCTTTGCTTGTATCCACTCTTGACATCTGGAACGGGAACTAGATTGAAATCAACGTCGCGACGCTGGGAAGCTTCCTTAGCAGCCCGATCAGCGTGTTCATTTCCCTCTATGCCCACGTGTCCAGGTATCCAGCAAAACTCTATTATATATCCCTTAGAGGTTAGTTTTTCTAAATAGAATTGGATGTCTTGTACCAAAATGATGACTAGAATACATGAGTTTTATAGCTTGAAGTGAACTTAAGCTATCTGAACACAAAAGGTATTCTCCACAACGGCAACGTAGAATGTATTTAAGAGCTTCACGGATGGCGAATATCTCAGCAGTGAAAACTGAACACACGTCGCTTAGCCTGAAACGTTCAGTTAAGGTGGAGCAATAAAAGCCACTTCCAACCTTGTTGTCAATTTTGGAGCCATCTGTGAATACCAAAGTAAACCTTAGATGTTCTTGGCAAATCTTTCTAAAGTTAATTTTGAATACACTATCGCAAGTAGAGTTTTAGTCAAAACGACAAAGTTCGAATATATTAATCGGCTCTGGTGTAGACCAGGGCGGGTTATTGCTAAATACAAAATTAAAAACTTTTGGCAGATGAAATTCTATAAGATTAACAAAAGTTTACATCTTAATCCCGTTGGAAGAGATGCCTTGGGTTTGTTATCAAAGTGTCTGACATATGTCGTGTTAAAAACATTCCGATTTGATGGATGGTTAGCATAGCTTTAATTTTCATTACATACGTACCCATCAAGAGGTTTCTCCGTTCTGCTAAGGAGGACACACCTGACTCGGCATACAAGCTGACTACCGGGCTTGTTCGAAATGCACCAAGAGCAATACGAAGACCACAATGGTGGACAGTGTCTAGAAGTTTAAGGGTTGTGTTACTTGCTGAAGAGTATACGAAACATCCATATTCCATCTTGGAACAAACAAGAGATCTGTAAATTCTCAACATGCAAGTCCTATCTGCACCCCACGATGTATTACTGAGAACTTTCAATAGGTTGATTTCAACATGCATTTTTTGCGTAACTCAACAACGTGGTCTTTCCAATTTAGCTTTTTGTCAAACACCATGCCGAGAAGACGGACTTTTGTTTTGAATAGAAGTTCTACATTGTTAAACGATAGTTGTGGGTCATTTTGGATTCCTTGTAGACGGCAAAAGTGAATGCACTGAGTTTTTTCGGGAGAGAGAATCGTGTCCCCCGCTTTCGAGCCCATTCACTTATATTGTTCAATCCAATTTGCACGTGTCTTTGAGCTGTTGATAAATTTACCGATCTGTAGAAGATTCCCAGGTCATCTACAAATAGGCACGACACTTAGGCTCTTTGGGGATACAATCCACTACCACTGTTTATTCCAATAGCAAACAGTGATACCGACAAGACCGAGCCTTGTGGTACACCTGTTTCCAGTGAGAACGAGTCTGACAAAACATTGTTAACACGCACTTTTGAAAGTTCTATCTTTTAAAAAGTTTTCTAAAAATTTTGGCATGTGCCCTCGAAAACCCCACTCGTGAATCTGTTGAAGAATATTATATCTCCATGTTGTATCGTATGCTTTTTCAATGTCAAAAAGCACACCAACAACATGTTGTTTTGCAACAAACCCTTCTTGAATAAACGTCTCTAATCGAACCAAGTGGTCGATGGTGCAACGACGTTGACGAAATCCACATTGGACGTTCGCCAATAAACCGCGTGTCTCCAGCATCCACATTAGTCGTTTGTTGATCATCTTTTCGAACAATTTGCAAAAGCAACTTGTCAGAGAAATAGGGCGATATGAAGTCGGCCATCGGACTATCTTTTGTGGGTTTGAGAAGTGGAATTAAGATGGCACTACGCCAACTATCGGGAAATATGTAGACAACCACAAAATATTAAAAAATAAAATAATAACTTCCAATGAGGGATCAGTCAGGTGCACAAACATGTCGTTGTGCATTTTGTCTTCCTCCACAGATGTGCGACGTAATGAGCTTAACGCCATACGGAGTTCCCACAAAGAGAACGCTCTGTTGTATGGCTCATCGTTTTCAGATGAGAAATTAAGTTTTCGAGCTTCTGTCAACTGCTTGTGTGCTAGAAATTCTGCATCATATCGTGCATTACTGCTAACCGATGCAAAATGTGTACCCAGTACTGAAGCCACATCTGCTGGAGTAGTAACTAATTGCCCGCCATCCTTGATAGCGGGTATGGTGTTTACCTGACGTCCACTAATTGATTTAATCCTTTTCCACACCATCGTGGAAGAGGTGCTGTAATTTATAGAAGATACATACTCTTGCCATGACTGCCTCTTACTATGTTTGATAATTCGTCTCGTTTTCGCTCTCTCGTGCTTGAAATTGATTAAATTTTCAAGTGTAGGAAATGTATTTAATTTTTTAAAAGCTGCTTTCTTTGCCTTGATGGCCAATGCACAATCTTTGTTCCACCAGGGGACGACACGAACGACGTTGTTCACCACTAGTCAGTGGTATACTGGCATATGCTGCATCAAGCAAGCATTTACTCCATTATTGACAAGCACGTTGGGGTCACGAGAACTAGTAAAGTCCACCTTGAGCAAAGAGACTTCACTAATTTCCTGGACTTTTCCCCAATCAGCTTGCGCAAGTCTCCATCCCTGACCTGGATTGTGTGGCCTATTGTGTTTAATACATTCACCTGAATTGGAAAATGATCACTTCCATGTAAATCATCAAGCACATTTAGCTCGAGATCAAGCGATAGCAATGGTGTACACATGACTAAATCTATGGCTGAAAAAGTGCCAGAATGTGACGTGAAATGAGTCATCTGGCCCGTGTTTCAACAATGAAACATCATTGTGTTGTAGAAAATCTGCTACAACACAACCCCGTTGATCAGAAACTACTGATCCCCAGTCGTATGGTGAGCGTTAAAATCACCACCCAAGATTACGGGTCCATGTAATTGATCGACAATGCCTCCATATCGCGTTGCTAATGATTAATGGTGGTGAATGTAAATACAGCATAATGTGGTTTACATTTGGAATGTAAGCTGTAACGGCGACGGCCTGAAGGCGAGTTGTCAATGGAATTTGAGTGGCATACACAGAGTCATGCAACCAGAATGGCAACACCTCACTGTGCACGTTCACCTCCTATATAATCCTTACGGTAGATTGTATAACCCTTAACCGTAGGGTTATCAGTTGGTTTGAAAAAAGTTTCTTGTAATAATAATAGATCAAGGGTTGTGTGTTTTGTAAGAGTAGCTGTAGCTCTTCTAGATTTGCATAGAATCCTCTACAATTCCACGATATTAGTGTAGCCATTTAAGTTATAGATGTGTATGTATCTTAAATACAGCTGTTATTTTTTAAATTTCACCTTATGGGTTTTTAAAATATCAAAAGGATTCTCATCCATTAACCGATCCTCCATGTCATCAGTAAGTGACGACGTGGATGGGCTGTTTTTTTTTGGTTGGGAATCTTTAAAATCCTCTTTACATTTGGACCCACTAAAACCTCTAATGGTTTCTGTGTTTTTGACTTTTTTGGTGATTTATGTAAATTTACTTCAACTTGAACATCAACATTGCTGTTGACGTCTTGCTGTTGATTAAATTTACCTAATTTTCCACTCGGAATTTGAGATCGAGTCAGGGAAATTAACTCTTGTAAGAGTTTTCCCTGCTCCTGTTGTTGCTTTGCTTGTTCTTTTAATTGATCTTGTAGTGATTTCTGTATCACAAGCAATGCTTCAATAGTTTCTTTAGCTTTGCGTTCTCCTGAACCAAGGTGATGTCTTCAACATGGCTGGTAGCCGCATCAGCTTGGGGATTTATAGGTTTGGGTTTAGAGATGTTCTGTGTTGTTTCCTGATTTGTTGCAATTATGCCTCTACTATTTGATGTTACAGCTTGCGCAAATGATACTGGAAGATTAGATGGTGTTCATGAACATTAAGTTTGTCAACCGCCATTATCTCACATATCTTCTTCTCTTCCGTCCATCTAGGACAATCACGGGAAGAAGAAGCATGTGGACCACTACAATTGACACACTTGTTTGGATGTTCACACTGCACTTCACCATGAGATTTGAAACCGCAATTCCTGCAAATAGGTTCAGACTTACAGACATTCTTGGTGTGTCCAAATCTTTGACAGGTGAAGCATCTCATGGGGTTTGGTATATAGGTTCTGACATCTAAAATGTGGTATCCCACTACACCTTTTCAGGTAAATCCTTAGTGTTGAAGGTGAGGATTGTTGTGCCAGTTGGAAATTCTTCTCCATCAACACGGGTCATTATTCTATAAAGTCAATGACACCTTGTTTGGAGAGTTCCTCTTTAATTTCCTCATTGGTAACATATTTTAGATCAGAACAACTAATATTCCTTTAGAATTATTAAGTTGTTCATGCGGCTTAACTTCGATTTCAAATAGGTAGTCAAATTTGGTGGTTTTAAGTAATAGTTCAGACTGCTTATCATTAGCAGTCTCAACCAGAAGCAATCCATTTCGCAGTTTCCGTACTGATTTAACAGTACCTGCTACTCCTTGAATCGCTGTTGCATTGCAACTGATGATATTTAAAAAAATGTTGTGTTCTCTTTTAAGGATTTACTTGTCAAATTCTTGGTAATTTTGTACTAGTTTATAGTTTTTGACCATAGTGTCAAGTGTTATTTCTGGTTCAAATAATGACTAGGTCTTTTCTTTGATGGTAATTGTTTGTTTTGGGGATGGAAATGGGGTGATTGGGTGATTAAGATTTTCCATAGTAGAAAAGGGACAACCTACAAAATTTCCCGGAAAAAGACTCAACTAGCCACGTTGGTTCTACCACATAGGGCCTTGTAAACATTAAAGATTTTTTTTTCATCAGGATGGTATGTAGGAAGAGCCATTTTGTGTCCGACCAAAGCATAGACGCAATAGATCTTTTACCAGTGTGGTCGGCTCCCGACCCTTCTCTTCCCATAGCTCTCCACATTGGTACATACAACCTACGCAATCTATGTCCGGGCTGCCCAATGGCAAAATATGGTGACAAAATGTTGCACATGCGATTGACCCAGGTGGGCTAGTTCTGATCTCCCGTCTATGATGAAGCAGTGGCCAAGTTGCGTGTTGGTCCATGTTTCTCGCAAGAAACATTTTCCTCAACAACCAGGATCCCTTTCCCGGCACGGGTCGCACCGCACGGCAAACACGGCGTAGACGTTTAGAACACAAAGGGGCCAGCATGTGGTGAAGAGTAGAAAAGTGAAAAAGTAATAAATAGATATGATTGTAGAGTAATGTGAGTGTGGGAAAGTGAAAATATATGCATGAGAGCCCCTGTGCGATCTCCAGTCCCTCAAGATCTTATTTGAGGGTCCACCACCGCTGACCTCTGTCGCCTTTTACGGAGGTGGAGCAGAGGAGGAATGCTCTGGGCCTATTCTACCCCGGGCCCAGACGGGGGAAAAAGTGAAAAAGTAATAAATAGATATGATTGTAGAGTAAATGTAAGTGTGGGAAAGTGAAAATATATGCATGAGAGCCCCCTTTGCGATCTCCAGTCACCTCAAGATCTTATTTGAGGGGTCCACACCGACTGCCTCTTGTCGCCTTTTACGATGAGCCGAGGAGGAATGCTCTGGCCTATTCTACCCCGGGCCCAGAGCGGGGAACAAAAACGTATCAAAGTCGTTTAAATTGTGTGTGATTTTTAACGCAAATACATTGTATAATATTTTAATATATGAGTGGAAAAAAATCTTTTTTAACTGAGACAACGTTTCTGGGGAAAACAGTTTTCCCTCATTAGGTAAATAAAAACAAAAGCATAACAATATTAATAACACATTTAATACAAGCAAGAGTAGTAGCCAAGATAGACACAATATAACTATAACAATGAACAAATAAAGTGAACTAATCCAGCTGTTTTACAAAATAAATTCGTATTAATATTTAATTTTGCATCGCACTGAACCAGCAGCTGGTTTTGTGCTTGTGGCCACGCTTATGGTCCACGTTCGCTCTCGGCCAGCAGCTGGTTGTGCTTGTGCCCGCCTTATGGGCCACTCGCACTCGCCAGCTTGCTGGTTTTGTGCTTGTGGCCCGCTTATGGGCCACTCGCACTCGGCCAGCTGCTGGTTTTGTGCTTATGGCCCACAAGCGGGCCGCTAATGGCCAGCATTTACAGCAGTTTGCGCTTGTGGGCATAAGCGGCCCAACATTTGTGCTTGTTGGGTTGTCATAGTCGTCGTCGTCGTCGGGAAGGTGGACAAGGGAAATGGCGAGAGACCCCGACAACGACTGCCAGAGCTCACCACTAGTTTGGTTTATTTGGATAAGGGCGAAGTCAACCGTTGGGTCTTAAGCGCCACTCTAGCCTAGAGAATATTTGTAGCAGGGGCTCAGGCTTATCAGAAACCAACTACTAAAAGGATGGATTCTGACGTCGCTGTAGTCATCGTCTTGTCATCGTTTGTTTTGTCATTGGCATCGTAGTCGGGGAGATGTCCTCGCCGACAATGGTCAGAGCTCGCCTCTATTTTCGGAAATAAATTTAAAAACATTGTTTTGTTGCTCGCCTCTCGATTAAAGGAGTAAGTAACACTAGTAAACTACCATTCTTACTATAGCTGATGTTTACTAGGTGGTCTTTCCATAGAATTGCCTTTTACGATTAGCATGAGCCATGCCTGGGGCCAATTTTACCCCGGGCCCAGACGGGGTGGGAAGAAATAGTGTTGTATACTACGTGAATATTACAAAATACGAAATGAGAAACTATCCAATGGCTCTTCAACCGGTTAGGCAATATTTCGCCGCATGTGATATTAAAAGCTAATGAAATGAGTTAATGGTGTGTTTGATGATTATATTTGTAGGCTCTTCTAATTTTTTCTTAGTGTTTATATTTTATTTTTAAGACTTTATCTTTTTGCATGTTTGGTAAGTTATAACATTTATCATATTTTATATTAGCTTTTTATGTGGGAAACCTGCCCTGGTGCAACGCATGTTCCTCTTCAGGTGTCAACGAGGTTTATTTTATTTTTTGTTGTTGGATTTAAGGACGCGTCAACCGTTAGGTCATAATGCACCACTTTAGTCTAAGGGGGGTGGAGGGAGGAGAGGAGCCCATGCTGGTCAGAACCAGCCAGGGTAAGGGGAGGAATGTGGGGTTTTCACGTCGCGGTCGTCATTGTCTTTGTCATCGTTCGTGGTGTCCCTTGTCGTCATCGTCGTCGAGGAGGTTGTCAAGGGAAGGGGTCAAGGTCCCCGACGACGATTGCAGAGCTCGCCTCTAGATTCGGGGAGTAATATACCAGTACTACTCTTTCTACTAGCTGATGTTGCGAGGTGGGACTTTTCTCTTTAATCGCCTTTTACGATTAACAGAGCCAGCTCTGGGCCAATTCTTCCCCCGGGGCCCCGACGGGGTAGGTTTATTGACGTTTAGGACAATTGTTAATTGATTTCCATGCCCAATGGCGTTTATGAGGACTTATCCTTTGCCTGCGCAGTGTTGATGAGGAAAAGCTCGGAAAAGTCTTCAGTCAGGATTGCCTTCTCGTAGGGATTTGAACCCGGGGCCCCCGATCAGAGTCGCACGTTAACACTCGAGCCAACACTGAACAAGTGTGTTAGTTATCATTATGTTGTCTTACTAAGTTTATTGATGACAAGAAATGTTAATATGATTCTGTCCGACAGCGATTGTAATTAGATACATTGAAACATCTTCATAATAAGTAACTAACTAACTTATAGGTTATGTACGCCACTCTATGCTCGGGAGAGAAGGAGAACAGACTTGCGCAGCCACAAACAGGGAATGGGGAAAATTGAAAGGATTATTCGTGAGCGCGTTAACCGTCAGGTCATAGTGCGCCACTCTAGTCTAGGGGATATGGGGAGGTGGAACCAATGCTGGTCAGAACCAGCCACGGGTAAGAAGAGGAAGGGGGGTTTTACATCGCGGTCGTCATGTCTTCGTCATTGTTCGTTGTGCGATTGCCATTGTCTTGGGAGGTCGTCAAGGGAAGGGGCGGATCCCCGACGACGATTGCCAGAGCTCGCCTCTAGTTTCGGGGAGTAATATAGCCTACAACCCTCTTACTAGCTGATGTTTGTTAGTTGGACTTTTCACTTGAATCGCTTGTACGATAAGCAGAGCCCTGCTCTGGACCAATTCTACCCCGGCCCAGACGGGAGGAAAGGGGGTTCTCATGCATATATTTTATTTTCTTACACGTACATTTTACTCCAAAATCATCTTTTTTTACATCTTCAAGTTCTCCACTCTTCACACTCAATGCTGGCCCCCTTGTGTTCTAAACGTCTACCGCCGTGTTTGCCGTGTGGTGCGACCCGTGCCGGTGGAAAAGGGGATCCTGGTTGTGAGGAAAATGTTTCTTGCGAGAAACATGGACCAACACGCAACTTTGGCCACTGCTTCATCATAGATGAGAAATCCAGAACTAGCCGACCTGGGTCAATCGGAGAGTGCAAATTTTGTTCACCATTATGTTGCACATTGGGCAGGCCGGACATTGATTGCGTAGGTTGTTTGTACCAATGTGGAGAGCTATGGGAAGAGAAGGGTCGGGAGCCGACCACACGGTTAAAGATCTATTGCGTCTATGTCTGTGGTCCGGACATAAAATTGGCTCTTTCCTACACACATTTCTGATGAAAAAAGAAATCTTTAATGTTCACAAGGCCCTATGTGGTAGAACCAACATGGGTTAGTTGAGTCTTTTTCTGGTAAATTTGTGGGTTATCCCTGTTTCAATAATGGAAAATTCACGTGAGAAAACTAGGGCGCTCAACCGGTTAGGCATATTGCGTCGCCTGGGATATTACAATTTCATTGCAATTAGTTTGTGTGTTTTTGATGGTTTAATTGTTCTAAGTTTATAAAAAAAATAAATAAAGAGATAATATATAATAGAAGCAAAACAATCTAATTATTTTATAGAAAAAACAAAACGTTTTTGTAATAATTCAGTTGGTTCAACAAATTGAAACTATGTCGCCGTTTCATGGTAAGATAGAAGTTATAAATAAGTTCTTGTTGTGTGGATTTTCCGCCTAGCCTAGGTATAAAGAGAGGGCAATCCAATGCTGGTCTGAGCCAGCTACTGGTAGTGGTTTCTCAAGACAAGGTTGGGAGATTCTCACGCGAGTCTCATAATTTGTTTCATAGTAC
>JAMZAV010015161.1:0-12523 GCA_024449915.1 Sweltsa coloradensis | reverse complement strand
ACGCGTTTCTATTTCCAAAATATGTACTAAGTTAAATATAGTGAATGGCTTTGAAACATGGCTATTTTAGAAAATCAAAAATATTTTTTCCAAATTTTTCTGATCCGGTACACGGCCAATATAGCCACCTCAAAATAATTTCAAACTTCAATTCGCCAGGGCACACCATTCAACGTACGGTGTTGCGCTTTTGTGACATTAATTTTTAACTGTTTTTCTATGGACTGACTGAGAGAAAACAGATTTATTTTAACAATTGTCTTTCCAGCGAATTTTTTCGTTTGGCGGTATTTTTTACCGATTTGTACCGCCAAACGAAAAAATTTGCAGGAAAGACAATTGTTAAAATAAATCTATTTTCTCTCAGTCAGTCCAAAGAAAAACAGTTGAAAATTAATGTCACAAAAGCACAACACCCTACGTTGAATGGTGTGCCCTGGCGAATTGAAGTTTGAAATTATTTTGAGGTGGCTATATTGGCCGTGTACCGGATCAGAAAAATTTGGAAAAAATATTTTTGATTTTCTAAAATAGCCATGTTTCAAAGCCATTCACTATATTTTGACTTAGTAGCATATTTTGGAAAATAGAAAAACGCGGTGGAATAGCCTTAAGTGAAGAATTACTTATATCTCAATAATTGTTGTTTACAACCACGTAGCACGTACAAAATGCCAACAGGAGTATCAAATATTTACAATGCAAGTATAATTTTAAAGAGAAATAGTCCCAAAATTAAGTTCATGCTACTTTCCCGTTAATTGAATCTACTACAAATTTATTTTCCCGTATAATAAGCTTGCAAATGGTTCCCAGTTTGGCTGTGTTAATTTTACACAACAAATGGTGATTAAATCAATCAATTTAATTCATTCATTCATTAATTCAATTAACGGAAAAATAGCATGAGCTTAATTTTAGGATTATTTGTTTTTTTATTTTTTGAACATTTTTGACACTTTGATACGTCACACAACATGTTTATGTAACTTTTCAATTCAAGAAAATTTGTTAATTTGTGTAAATATATTGTAAATACTATTATTGAAAATTGTAAAATGATACATTAATTATAGTCACCAGTTCTTTTGTGAACACTGTGTTATCATTGGCTACAAGAAATTTTAATTTAAAGTTGATCTTTAGGTTCAAAAACTAAAAAATCACAAAATCAACATATTTAACTATAACGTGTATATATTTCAATATATTTTTTCAAGGTATTTTTTTTCTTAATGTTGGTGAAAAATGCTTTCAATTGATACCAAACACTACAAATTTGTCTTTCCTTTGAAATTTTAAGACTAAATTAACTAATTCATGTTATTTAATCAATTAATAATTAAATACTTAACACTCAGTTTGGAGCCAGTTATTTTCGAATTTCTCATTACAAAAGCTTTAAGATTGCAATTTTTTTAAGTTGGTATCATATTTTGTACCATAGTTAGACATCGTTACACCATATTGTAATTTGTGTTAAATAAATTGTAATTACTATTATTGAAAATTAAAAAATTATATATTAATAATAGTACCAGCTCTTTTGTGAACACTGTGATATCATTGGTTAGAAGAAATTTTGGTTCAAAAATTAAAAAATCAGCAAAATTAACCTATTTAACTATAACTTATGTTTTCTATATATTTTTTTAATGTATTTGTTTTTCTTTATATAGGCGAAAAATTCTCTTAATTAATACCAAACATGACTTATTTATTGTCACTTTGAAATTCGTGTCACATAATTAACTAATTAATATTAATTAATTAGTAGTTAAATAATCAGACCTCATGTGGAGCCAGTTATTTTCAAATTTCTTATTACAAAATCTATATAATTGCAAATTTTTATGCTGGTATCACATTTTGCACTATAGTTAGTAATCACTAATCTTTACTCCACTATAGTATGGGGGCTAGAAGCTTGGAGGTGCGTTGCGACGCAATGGTATGGAGGTGACTGAGAGAGATTAACTGAAGAGCACAGTAGGAAATAAAAAAAGTGTGATGGCTTGTTTGGGTAAGTAGAACAAAAGATTTGCTTTTTGAGTAGTCAAACACATTAAAAGTCAATCATGGCTTTTCAATCTACACTTCGACATCATCAGTTAGAGAAGCTAATTATTGTGCGCGTACATGTTAGTCATAAGTCATTAGTCACTGATATTTAAAAATATGTAAATGTAAATGTATCTAGTAGTTAAGAATTAAATACCCGCGCTGAAGAAATATTGTATGTTTGTTTAGGCGCGGTAGGCGATGGTGTTATTTCGCTCTTAAACCTTCTTCATTTCTAAACTTACACTTGCCACGTTTTAATAAATAATTTTTATGATACACTACTGAATTGTTACGTATAAAATGTGTTATTATTTGTTAAGAACAGATACACTAAGATTATATCGTAAATTGCTGCTATTGAGTTTCTCTAATAGCCCTAGTACATTCTTTTCCCTTTTATCATTGTCAGTAATCCTCGTTCGCAGAGTACAGAGGAAAACGGTGACTTTGGAAAGTGAGTTTAAAGAATCACTCAATAAACATCAATATCCGGATCAAATAGATAACGAACTAATATCGCCAGAAATAAGTAAAAACTAATAACCTATGTCACCTGAAGATGTCACAGCGGATAAATCTTATGCGAACCATATCCGTTCCGAGAACAACAATCCGCTAGTCCCTTGAGATACGAAGTAAAGTGGGATGGAACGTTTGGTTGTTAACTATGTAGGGAAATCAACATTTTCCTTGTTCTGTCTTCACCCTCCGACAGATAACGAAATACTAATTTCTCGTGCATAACATTTTTTTTCAAATTACACATTGTTTCGTACGAGTCCTCAAAGTCAACAAAAATCGCAATTTTTGATCGTTATTTAAGGAGAGCTTGGCTGCCGTTTTTTTTTTTTTTTACAAATTTTTGTATTTGGTTGGATATAGAGTACGCCTACCTACACTAACTATTAATATGTTCATATAATTCACTTTCATATTGATCATTGGTGATAATACATCTACTAATTAATTAATGTTTAGTTATATTTATATCAAATCATTTCATTATTCAAAAACATCCATAATTATTTGCAAATATTGCCTTGAATAATCATTATGTTGCGTATAATACTCGCCTATTTACAATCATAAAATAATATTGAATTGAAAATTGAGTATGGCCAAATGGGGCCAAAATAAAAATAAAAAAGCCATGTACGAAAATTGGTATTGTCATTCTGAGTATTCTCAAAAAAATCTTGATCGGTAAAAAACTGGAGGCGTAGTCCTAAAAGTACAAGCGCATTTTCGGCTCGAGATGTAGCGTTCCCATCCTAATTTGATTGAGATTTCGAACTTTGTCTAGTCGTACACAATTACAAAACACTCATTTTGATTGCGTATAACTTGTCATGTCATGTCATGTCATGATTGCCGGAGCCGGTGGCTGGATTTATAACCGGCATCCTCCCGAAGTGTAGGCTGACGTGTAGCATACAAGCTTCGTCTGTCATCAACCGTGGCATAGTAATACCGTTGAGTGACGGTAATACCCCACTGTTTCTCTACATGGCAAACAAGTTATCGAAAACAAAGTAATAGAGGCCTTACCTCAATTACAAATACAGTTTATCTGAATCTCAACATGTATACGAACGGAAATACCAAGCTTTGGAAAACCGACACTGTTTGGCTAATTCGGGAGGTCACGGGTTCAAATCCCGTCGAAACCGGCAATCCTGACTGAAGGTTTTTTTCCGACGTTTTCCTCAGTCGTTTAATGCGAATGCAAGGGATTGAGTACTGAACAGCCCTCGTACATCCCTTCACAATTGTCCTAATTAAAATATACCTGGTTAGTCTCCTGAAGAGAGGCATGCATTGCACCCTGGGCAGTTTAGGCCTACCACGAAATATTATTATTTAGCTTTGTCAAATGTAAATGGTTACAACAGTTATTTGCTTTGGTCTGTATATTCTGTAAATAAATAATACATGACCGGCGAAGTTTGGGCGTTGGTGGAACGTGAGCCTGTAGGGGGTGGGTGGGAGCAGGGGATTGGGTCATAGCTCCCCAGGCGTCTAAAATATTTCTCAAATAGTATTGTCCCATTAAATTGAATTACATTTATATAAAACGGTAAATTAATAAATTATAGCAGCTACAAATAATATTAAATAAGAATGAACTAAATATGGAGTACATGTAAACGTAAGTTGTAAATATATTATGAAATGTTATATGTCAGTTTGAAAATAAATTGCTAAGAATCAATTAAAATCAATTTTTCTTTATGAGTGAGGGTTATAAAAGCTGATTACACTCACGTATGTTATGATGAGGAGGAAGAAGAAGAAGAAACAGGAAGCCGTAGAACCCGGTTGTGTATAGACTGTAGAACGAACTACCCCTAGACTCACCCGGCTATGCTACCGCCAGACACAGACATTGATTCAGTCTCCTTGCATGGAGCAGCAACCACACGGCACGGTTCGGCCGGCCACGCATGCACACGGCACGGCTCACATATTATCACACTCCGAGGGTGTAGCATTCCTTTACTGATAACACGATTCCCGCAGCAACAATACTCTTGATTTGCTACGATGTTGATAGCTCAAAGTATGTTGTACACAATTCAACCTCTATGAGTCTATGACATGTCCCTTAAAATAATTTCACTTAAAATAGTTA
Source organism: Sweltsa coloradensis (assembly GCA_024449915.1). NCBI lineage: Eukaryota > Metazoa > Arthropoda > Insecta > Plecoptera > Chloroperlidae > Sweltsa > Sweltsa coloradensis. The sequence goes on along the minus strand of JAMZAV010015161.1, from coordinate 7,827 downwards.
AATATGTAATTTTATAGATGTTGTCGACCATGCCCGGGAAATAGGGGATGGGAGGGTGAATTACGTAAGATGTACGTAAGTCTAGTGTTTCATGTAGTGCTCTCAACAGTACACCTTGAATATCAAAATTTTAATTTGGGGGGATGAATATTCGATCCTACGGAAAAGTTTGTAAAAAGACAGCAAATTCTTAACACATTCAAAATAAGTTATATCTTAAAGAGAAGACCATGTACCCTTCTACATTTGCGCACTCGAAATACATAAACTCATCACTGTCCCATGACTCTACATGCATGAAAAGCTTGGAGAAACGAAATTGCAATAACTTTTAAATTTTAATTAAAAGCTATTGCAAATTCAATTTTTCCATTATTCCAAACTTTTCAAGGATGTAGTCACGGCGCTGTGAAAACTAAGCTATGGCTCTTCTTTTAGATCTCAATTCTTACTACAATGGTAATGGTATGACTATACAAGAATGTAAAACAAAATAACTTATGGTCCCAAAACACTTGCTTTTCGTCCACGTTACATTCATTAAAACCGTGATTTCGGTGCCTTCCAGTAAACTTTTTCAACCTTTATATTCAACAGTACGCAAAATTGCCAAATTGGAATGTTGTACTTGTAGACCTTGTCACCCAACCGTTTGGTCACAATCGATGGGCAATTGAAATTGACGAATTAAGCACTAGCACTTGCTAACAGTAGTTGTAGTAGGAGAATGAGTAGTAAATAATATAATGAAGGTGATTTTGAGCGTGTTTTAACCAATGTTTAGAAGTAAATGTTCGTACCCCAACCTAAATTGGCATGTGTTGTAAAGTAAGGGTACCCAAATCCTCCTGATTATAACCGATTTCAATTTACATTAACATTACATGACGGTTGAGTGGCACCTCGAAAATGTCCCAACTTTGCTTGCGTCCAGTTTTCTTATGCTTTTTGATCTGTTGAAAAAAGTTCGAAACAATAGTTCGAGTGAAAACAAATTTGAGTTCGAAAAAGGCGTTTTTATTCAATTATTTGTAGAACTGTTCCGGTCCCCCGTATTTTGACATATATTCAAAAATTGTTCTCGAGTTACAAGTATAAATAAAAAATAATACTTGTGGATGGTGAAGGTGCCGGTCCAGAAGTTACGTACTTTCTTAGTGGAGGTGCCGGTCCAGGCTTATCACTATTTTACCCATGTTTCACCTGCTAAGCTTGAATAATTTGTTTTATTTCTGCTAGCTAGTAACAAATTAAGATACAAAATATTGTGTCCACCTGTACCCGTAAAAAATTGACAAGCTTTTTAATTTTCGAGCTGTCACATTTGCAAAAATCTCACATAAGGAAGGGACGACCGTGTTGGCCTGTGACCTTGGAGGGTTTTAATCAAAAAAATATTGGCCATCATTGACGTATTCGACTACCTTATCTGTAAATCTTACCCCCCCCCCCCCGCCCAATACAAAAATTTGTAAAAAAAAAAAAAAAACGGCAGCCAAGCTCTCCTTCAAAGTTTTCGGCTGTGAATGCTGTGAGATATAGAAGTTGAGCCAAGCATTTCATTCTTTTTCAAGTAAGATCAATTCGCCTGTTGACGAGCGCCAAGCCAACCATTTTCATGAGGAAAAAGGAAAATGTTAAACTCAAAATCATAAAAAAATTACTTGGCCATTGACCTCGTAATAAACCAAATTCAATGGCCAAGTAATTATTTTAAAGATTTTGAGTTAAACATTTTTACTTTTTATCACGAAAATGGTTGGCTTGGCGTTCGTCAACAGACAAATCAATGCGAAACTAAGGAGAAAGAATGTAATGCTTGGCTCAACTTCTATATCTCACAGCATTCACAGCCGAAGACTTTTGAAGGAGAGCTTGGCTGCCGTTTTTTTTTCACAAATTTTTAATTTGGGGGGGATATCACATCTTTTTGTTGTTTGTTTATCATCAAGGCGTGGAATACGTGAAATACGTGAAAAGGTGGATACAGTGCCTTAAAAACAGATTGTCAAGAAAAAAAACTAGCATATTTTGTTTTTTTTACAATCTGTAGTTTGAAGCTTACGCCCCAACAGAGGTAGCTATCTCAAATAAATACCCTTAAATTGGGTCAAATTGAAGTTTAATCACTTCTTAATTAAATGGAAATTAGTAAATTATGAGGATGTGGATATTGATTTCAGAGTGTTAATAAAATAAAAAGAATGTTTGAATCTAAATAATTGAAAAGGTTTACGGTATTAATCAAAAATACAAATTACATAAAAGATTTGCATACAAAGACTACTTTGCAATGGCCAATGATTTAGTAGTAAATAAATTTGGTACCTCGTTTTACAGTGATGGTCTTGATGCTGCTGAGTAATGTTGCTGATGTATAATAAATGACTGTACGAATTCGATCTGCTTTAGCACTGAATAATTAAATGAACACTCGGTAAGTTATTCACTGTTCTTCATCTTCATAACTTGTGTGTCGCTCGTTCAGTTCCCGTTGTAGTACAACTCCTCCATGAACCCTTGACACCTTGTCGTCGCCCATGATCCACCCTCTAATGATGCAGGCAGTGTTGGGTCAGTTCTTTTTTAAAATGAACTTTTTAAAAGTTCAGTTCACAGCTCAAATATTGAACTTATAAAAAGTTCAAGTTCTTTTATAACCTTAAATTTTGAAAAGTTCAAGTTCGTCTAAAATATGAACTAAGTTCTTTTAAAAGTTCTTTTGTAAAAAAAATCACTGTTTTATTAAAGGCGTAAAATGAAGAAAAACACGAGGAAAAACATTCTAGAGGTGTTCGAGTACCAAACTACTCGCGAGTTTGAGTCTTACGAAAGTGTTGAGCTGTCTTCGATCGTGTTGATGATTTGTACTACATTCTCGTCGATCAGCTTGTAAAATTATGGCAGATTATGGCAGAAAGAAGAACTTTTCAAATGAACTTTCTAAAAATGAAAAGTTCCTTCTCAGAAAGAACTTTTAAAAGTTCAAGTTCATTCATTAAAAAAAAGAGTAAGTTCACTGAAAAGTTCACAAAAAAAGAACGCGTTCGCGAGAACGCGTTCTTTTTAAAAGTTCCTTCCCCAACACTGGATGCAGGCACAATACTAAGTGAAGGCCTGACGCTGGAGATAGTCTTTTATAGGGGTGGTCAGGTGACCAGCGATGACGTATTATCTTCTAGATTGATTAGGTCTTCTTGTTGTTTGTTGAGTCGACAGGGTTGGTTGTGATTCAACTACCCCAGCCGCCCCAATGTTCCTTGTGCCCTTAGGCTACTCGCTAATGGGTTCTTTTCAGAAGGTGTTGACAATTCGAAGGTATCTCAAGTGTTCCATGTCCATCACAGGATGTCAGATTATCTCTGTTGACGCATCTTGCAACTATTTCAATGCATTCCGCTTGGACCGCATGTGTAAAGCTGATGCAACTGCATTCAATTATTGAAGCTATTATTTTATAACTATATTATTTTATTATTAAAATTCATCATATTGATATTATTTATGTAAACAAGGTTACTGAAAAGGCACGTTACGGCACAAGTTGGCAATATGCAATGTTTTTTTTATTTCTATGGTTTATGTCGTCTTGGGTTTTTGTGTGAATGATTTGTTGACCGGACTATAACACAATGACGCATAATTTTAATCAGCAATTAAAATATTTAAATTGTATTAAATACGGCCTAATGTTTTTCCCAAAATTAAGGGTGGTAGGGAACAGTGGGGGTGAAATATCGCTTGCCTCCCGGCGGATTATTATTTTTCATATTAATATGTACCATCATGCCCAATTTCATGCTGATAACTCATTCGGTGCCTTCATGGTGAATGCTGGAAATCAAGGTAAAAATAATATAAACTATTAGAGATAGGGGTTAAAAAAATGTGGTTTAGAAAATGAGAATAGGCCGATTGGGTTAAAACACATTAAAACATAATTTTAATTACTAATTTGAATAAAAATTCAATTTTAGGTTAGAGCTATGAATTATTCCAATTTTAGAGGGTGGACTATCGCTTGCATCTCAACGGATAATTTTTCATATAACTAGGAAGCTTCGCAATCGCTTTTTCAGGCGCGTTGTTGGATGAGCGTAATTGTTATTTAAACACGTAAAAAGCGTAAAATTGCGATTTTCACAAGAAATAATTATTAGATTACGCTCAAATTTCACACAAATATATATATTCATAAAATTAAGGTTCTGTGAAAACATTATTACAATCGGATGAAGCATGAAGATGAAGAAATTTTAAAAGGAAATCGTAAAATTGCGATTATCATGAGAAATTTCCATAAGGAATAATTTTTCGATTCCGCTCAAAATTCACACGAATATATCAATTCATAACATTAATGTTCTATAAAAAAAATCAAAACAATCGGATAAAGCATGTAGGTGTGTAACGAAACACCCTCTATGGATATCTCTTTAAAAGCCCCACATGAGTGCCAATGTAACGAAACACCCTCTGATCTCTCTCTCCTACTGAGATGATTTTACACATTCAAATAGCCACCACTTTGTGTGACAATGTAACGAAACGGACCCTCTTCTCTCAATGAGAATGGAATTAGAAATATCTTCTACCTAATGTGTATGCTGAGATGGTTCTACTAAGCCAAGGAATTTCTATCAATCATACACAAAAACATAGACTCACCAAACCCACCAAAATTGAGAACGCCACTGCTATCCGGACCAAATCCCACTGAAAGGAATTTAGAAAAAATACCACCAGTTAAAAAAAACAGTCATTATAAAATAATGATGTAGACTCGTCTTCATAGATTGGGCTGTATTCTCGGTTTCAAAGCAGATGATTCTCGATATGAGAAATACATAACATGTATCCTACCTAATCAGTACTGATTTCTATCTAGAGAATACATACATTTTCTAATATTATTATTTGTTGTGTCAGATTGACTGCTTTAAAAAAAATACCCTTGAAGGTAACTTTAGTGATATTAGGCCTAAACAGATCGGCAAATTTTAAATAGGTTGTTAAAAATACTCATCACTCGTCAGCTTTAAGACATCCCCTCCATCCAATATGCCGTGGAAGAACAGTCCGGCTTAATCCAATCCACACGCAATGACAATCCAGTCTCGTCGTATTCTCTTGTGATCCGGTCTTGTCCTACCACGTTATATCCTTCCGTAGATCTTCTTGTTTTGAAGTTTTTTATAAATAATCGAACTTTAATTATCTTGATTTATTGTTATAATTCTGTAGCTCACTTAATTAGTTCTCAATGAGTATAAATCGTTCCAATAATTCGAAGAAATGTTCAAATAAACCGGCAAACAGTCATGTAGCACTTTGACAGATGTCACGGCAATATGTAAACAACGCCATCTTTATTTTTAGTCGCGATCTAATCGATCTATTTTTGATCTGTATTAACAACCAATCACAGCTTGATTCGTCATTCCAGTGTGACGTCACGAATTCTCAGCTTGAAAATCATACTACAGTGCGTTCCACCTAGAGATTGCAGTGCCATTCTTGCACGCAACTTTCTTACCCCGCCACGAGCTTCCCCCACCATCCGGCCGCTCTTGTTTTGCAGCGGTCGGTTGGAATTTATACCTGACAAGATTTCCTCTATTGATAACGGCTTAACTCCAGTAGCACACTAAAAAAACAACAGATTCAAAATTTTGCTGTTTTTATAAATATATTTGGACTACTGAGTAAAAATAAACACGTTTCTATTTTAAATCATCAAAATTGACCAAATACTTCTGAAGTGAAGAACATTCGCCTCTTTGAGCAATGTCTAACAATATCAAGTGACATTACAAGGAATAACGCTATGTAATAGTTTATAATATAATATATAATAATTATATAATAATATAAGGTTTTTAAGCATAAGCCCGCTTTAAGGACATAGTTATTGATTCATAGCAATTGTCATAAAAGTTTTCCCCGACTGGGGATCGAACCCAGAACCTCTGGCTTAACGTGCCAGATCTCTACCAATAATTAAGGTATCGAGGACACAAGACAAACCTTTATTATAAATTGCTTGTGTTGTGTTATTAATATTATTATTATTATTATTATTATAACAATTATTATTATTATTATTGATTCATAGCAGTTGTAATAAAAGTTTGCTCAATTGGTAGAGCTATGGTACGTTAAGCCGGAGGTTCTGGGTTCAAACCCCAGTCGGGGCAAACTTTTACGACAACTGCTATGTATCAATAACTATGTCCTTAAAGCGGGCTTATGCTTAAAAACCTTATTTTCATTATTTTTATTATTATTATTATTATTATTTTTATTATTATTATTATTATTATTATTATTATTATTTTTTATTAAATTATTTTTATTGTTATTAGGTATTATCATTATCATTATCATTATCAGCGTCGTTACCAAAATAAGACACGTAAAGCCCAAATAAAATTTCACAAACAAGCTAAGTTGATAAATTATTAAAAAAAATATGTAAAGCATGCACTCACCCACGTACCCACAAATACACAAATGCGTAAATAGAGTGTACAATCATTTTAAAGGGACTCACGCTCGTGGGCCAGAGCCTGCTGTTGCACTTTAGACACACCCACATGTTGGTTTGTATTTATTCTTGTATTGGTCTATCTGCTATTTTATTGTGATAAAGAAGTCGTGGGTTTGATTTATTTTTACAATTATTTATTTAAACCCGGGACAACGGTACAACAATTTTCTATGCTGTCTCTTGTAATTATGTGTACTAACCAATTACAAACAACATGTGGGTGTGTCTGTAAGTGCAACAGCAGGCCACCGGCCCACGAGCATGAGTTTCAATATGATTGTACACTCTATTTACGTATTGTGTATTTGTGGAGTGTGTGGGTGAGTGCATGCTTTACATATTGTTTTTAATATTTTGCTCGTTTGTGATTATATTTGGACATAATGCGCGAGTGTTCCTCACTTCAGAAGTATTTGGTCGATTTTGATGATTTAAAAATAGAAACGTGTTTATTTTTACTCAATAGTCCAAATTATTATTAAAAACAGCAAAATTTTGAATCTGTTGTTTTTTTAGTGTGTACTGGAGTTAAGCCGTTATCATAGGGGAAATCTTGTCAGGTATAAATTCCAACCGACCCCTGCAACAACGAGCGGCCGGATGTGGGGGAAAACTCGTGGCGGGGTAAGAAAGTTGCGTGCAAGAATGGCACTGCAATCTCTAGGTGGAACGCACTGTAGCGCCATGATTCGCCATTTTAAAAAGTTTTGCAATCTTATTTCCGGCGATTATAAAAACGAAGCCTTTATATTTCTAATGGGGACTTTTAGATATTAATATGTAGAATAATATTTGTCCAAAAAAGTTTTACGTCTTTTATTACTAGGACCCGTATCCCCGTCCACTCTGTTTATAAACTATGACCGTTTTACCTTCACTTTGGTAGTTATGGCCCGTCGAATATCACTCCTTTTATCACAAACGATTCACTTTCCATCCGCTATTTTTATTTAAATTTACACGCAATTGAAAGATGAATGTCGCCCCAACTCTTTAATCAACGATAGAAATAGCTATCAAAGCTATTCTATACCGTCACTTGTATAATGATTGCAATATTTCTGAACCTAGCTCGCTCGTTTTTTCCATCATCTCCCCTCTATGGCTCAGTAGGCCTAGGCGCTCGATTCTCCGTTAGACAAAAATAAACCATCTTTTACTAGAAATGGCTTTTCTTATTATCGGCAGACGAATCACTTTACTTTTGACTTCACTTTGGCACGTTATTTAACACGTAATCCTATCCCAATGGGACAGTAGTTACACAACTTGAAATT